>CAWUFW010019919.1:0-168983 GCA_963921515.1 Calotriton arnoldi
AAAGCGGACCTGGAACACCAATTGCAGCAGCTTAGAACCACTGAAACTACCCCCAGGGGGCTATATATGTGTGGGAGAGAGCCTCACATTTCCACTGCTTCCAGACACTGCTGCCTGACACCCCTCACCACCAACTGCTGCTGCTCATGTCTCCAGACACTGCTGCCTGACACCCCTCACCACCAACTGCTGCTGCTCCTGTCTCCAGACACTGCTGCCTGACACCCCTCACCACCAACTGCTGCTGCTCCTGTCTCCAGACACTGCTGCCTGACACCCCTCACCACCAACTGCTGCTGCTCCTGTCTCCAGACACTGCTGCCTGACACCCCTCACCACCAACTGCTGCTGCTCCTGTCTCCTGGACCCAGGGATGTCGAGGACTGACAAGATCAGGGCCCATCCCTTCACCACCGAGGAGCTGGAGGTCATGGTGGACGAGGTGCTCACACAGTATGGGAGGCTATATGAGAGAGCTGGAAACACGCAGAGATCAACTCCCTACTCAAAAAACCCAAGGCGGACCCGAGAGACCTCAAGAACTTCCGGCCCATCTCCCTGCTTCCGTTCCCAGCCAAGGTCATCGAGAAGATCGTCAACAAACAGCTAACCCGATACCTCGAAGAAAACAGCATCCTGGACCCATCCCAATCAGGGTTCCGCAGCAACCACAGCACTGAGACTGCCCTCATCGCCGCCACCGACGACATCAGGACCCTGCTGGACAACGGTGAGACCGCAGCCCTCATCCTGCTGGACCTCTCCGCCGCCTTCAACACTGTCTGCCACCGCACTCTATGCGCACGCCTCCACGACGCAGGGATCCGAGACAAGGCCCTGGAATGGGCCACCTCCTTCCTCGCCGGCAGAACCCAGAGAGTCCGCCTCCCACCATTCCGATCCGAAGCCTCCGAGATCATCTGCGGCGTACCCCAGGGATTATCCCTCAGCCCAACACTGTTCAACATCTACATGGCCCCGCTCGCACGCATCGCCAGACAGCACGACCTCAATATAATCTCCTACGCCGACGACACTCAACTGATCCTCTCCGTCACCAAGGACCCCCTCGCCGCCAAATCCAACCTCCATGAAGGAATGAAGGCCGTCGCCGATTGGATGAAGATCAGCCGACTAAAGCTGAGCACGGACAAGACAGAGGTCCTCATCCTCGGCTCCAACCCCTCAGCCTGGGACGACTCCTGGTGGCCAACGACACTGGGAGCAGCCCCGACACCCACCGACCACGCACGCAACCTGGGAGTCATCCTCGACTCAACGCTCTCCATGGCCAAGCAAGTCAACGCAGTCTCCTCCTCCTGCTTCAACACCCTCCGCATGCTTCGCAAGATCTACAGGTGGATCCCGACAGATACAAGAAGAACAGTCACCCAGGCCCTCGTCAGTAGCAGACTTGACTATGGGAACGCCCTCTACGCGGGAGCCCCGGCCAAGCTCATCAAGCGACTGCAACGCATACAAAACGCCTCCGCACGCCTGATCCTCGACGTACCACGCCACAGCCACATCACCCCTCACCTGAGGAACCTGCACTGGCTCCCCGTCGACAGGAGAATCTCCTTCAAACTCCTCATCCACGCACACAAGGCACTCCACAAGACTGGCCCAGCCTACCTCAACAGACGACTCTTCTTCTACGTCCCCAACTGCCAGCTCCGCTCCGCCGACCTCTCCCTCGCCACCATCCCTCGCATTCGAAGAACAACCACCGGCGGCAGATCCTTCTCACACCTCTCCGCCAAGACCTGGAACACCCTTCCACTAAGCCTACGACAGACCCAAGACCTGCTGACCTTCAGGAGGCTACTCAAGACCTGGCTGTTCGACCAGTAGCAGCAACCCCCCCCCCCCTTTTTTTCTCCCCAGAGCCTTGAGACCCTCGCGGGTAAGTAGTGCGCTCTACAAATTCTGTGATTGATTGATTGATTGATATGGTGCTCCAGATGTCATGGTAAGTGTTTCAGAGTGGAAGTGAGAGTGCAGGGAGTGCACACATGAAGTTGATCTGCTGCAGTATGTGCCTGAGAGTGTCGGGTTGTGTCATACACTACCTAGCATGCTGACTCCAGGGGAAAGGGGTGTGTAGCCTATTTTCCACGTTTCCCTGGCTGCACATCAGAATGGGATGGACATGCATTGTTTTTTCTGCCATACAGTGACACAGCAAGTTGGTCAAGCGGGAGTCAGGACAGAAATTGCCTGTGTGAATCGATGTGTGGGTCCATGATGTTCTTCACAGGCTCATCTGTGACATTACCAAGGGTATACGTCCAGAGGGTACTGATGGAAGTGTGTCTGACTCAAAATTGCCACCATGTGTAGGTCAGCACTATGCACAGGACTTAAATGCCAGAGGGTGACACTATTGGTGGTAATCCACCTATGACACAGTAGATTTTTGTACTTTTGTACAGAGCCCCTTCCATTTTCATCAGCATATGTACTGACTCGCATGTGTAGGCACTGTTTACGCTCTCATATTGTCCCTGCATGTGACATTTCTGAAGCCCAACGTTGGACCTCAGTGTGAGCCCACCTGTCCTGCACAGTCACTACCCAATCTGACAAGGACACATCACTGAATGTACAGAGTGAAACATATGGGTTGTCTGCTAGACTATCCATCAGAGCTATCTCAGCCCTGTAGATTGCACACAACAGACCTTGTGAGATTGTGAGATTGTAAGATCATGTCCCTAAATGTGACCTCCATGACACAGTGAGCCATTCACAGGGCAAGGAAATTGAGGGCTGAGCAGTGTTGGACACAGTGAGTCTGCCCCGAAACATATTTACCAATGTAGTGTATGGCTTGTTCACCCATAAACTGGATAGCAGATGTGGGCCCCCTACACATAGCTTTCTGTGCTGGCATCCTGCATGTGTATGGGCAGGTACTGTGTCCACCCTCATACCTGCATGCAGTTTTTGTATGATTCTCCCATGCTTATGGACTATGTGAGATGCTGCATTGTCTCTGCTAGACATATCTGTGAAGTAGTGCTGAGTTAGTATCATGTTCCTGTACTGAGAGGTAGTGGTACATAACCCAGTGTCACTGAAATTTCCCCCTCTTGTCTCCCATGCCTGCAGCTCAAAGTCCACCAGCGTAAGGCCATGTGGAGGGCCATTGCACGCAAGGTGCGGGCTCTGGGTGTCTCCAACCGATGGCACACACACTGTCACAAGAGGTGGGATGACATCTGCCGGCTGAGCAAAATCGTGGCAGATATGACGCTGGGGCTGCTCCCTCGGACTGGAAGGTTGGTGCGCAGGGGCATGACACCACTAATGGCCCGCATCTTAGCTGTGACACAGCCTGAGCTGGATGCACCTTTGAAGGAGCATCAGCAGCAAGCTGGGGGTGAGTATTCTATGAAGGGTGACTTTGGTTGTGGGTGACTGCATGTGTTCCAAGCCTGAGCCAGTGCTGGGCTCTGTGATGTTGCTAGTGTGATGCAATGGCTTGTAAGTGGCCTCTGTGTTGGGTGCAGCTGTCATGCATTTTCCGTACCTGTACTTCCTCATGTCATTGAAGTAATGGCCCTTGACATTGCATTCTGAGTTGTGGCCCTCTGGCATTGTCTGCATTGGGGAAGTCAGGGACATGGAAGGGAACGGCAGTGTGCCTCATCTGAGTGTGCTTACATGAATGTGTGCATTGCCTGATGTCAGAATTGTGAGGACTACACATCTGACACCAATTTGCAACTGTAGTTGTGCCCCAAAGTATGACATGGTGGATGGCATGAGCTCATGGCCATTGTGGACTGATATTTAGGAGTCTGTATCTGTGTTGTCCCCTTCTACTGCCTCCAGATGTGACTGTGGCAACATGTTGGGAGGTACATCTTTTCCCCCCTCAGGGCCCTAGGTAGGATGTATGATTGAACAACTACTGCCTAAACCACGAATTCCTTAACCACGAAGGCTAAACAACGAGCAATGCCAAACAACTACATTGTTAACAACGAGTTCCTAAACCACGAAAAATATTTAAATTGCTCGTTACCCATTTACACCACTATGTTCTTTTAAATCCACATGTTTATGACAAAAGAAATGTAATAATAGATGAATTTAAACAATGTATTTGTGGGGGGTGACCCCCCACACCCCCATCTTCCCTTATTGGCTGATGTCAGTGCATTCCCACAGACGCTGTGCCCCCGACGTTGCTACCAAGCTGGCAGGATGAAAGCTGGCTGCATCCCCGCGCTCCTCAGAGCCCTCCTGTCTGGTGGCTGCAGTGCCGAGTGAATCATGCCAGGGGTCAGTCTACTCGTGAAGTACACGGCTCTAAGCTGAGGGGCGCCTAGACAAATGTCTCAGGAAGGACAGGGCGGGGCGATGGGGCTGTACACAGAAAGCAGAGACATAGGGAAACACGGTGCTCCATACTTCTGTATATAGGGCTGTATGATAAACTGGGGAGATGTCAACAATGGAGCGATAAGGGACGAGCGGAACAGAATGTGAGTGCAGATAACAAGAATACCGCACAGCAACAGACAGTATTAGAAGCTTGGGTAAAGTGCTGCATTGTATATACATCCACTCCCTAGAGACAACGCACACGGGGTGCGGGCTATTGGTTGCTAAAGACGACTGAGTTCCATAGCTCAGGAGGCAGGTGCATAGACCACAGGGACCCATGCCCAGATCTTAGGCGCTGTTGTGTGTAAAGTTTGATAGTTGTATTGTGCGTACTTCCCTTTCAGCGTGGTTTACAGCACAGAGTGGGGAAGGTGGGCATCTGTCCAGCATCCCATCGGATGATGTGGTACATAGATCAACACTGAAACTTGATTGTTGTGTGTGTGTATAAGGGCTGTGCAATCACGTCTTGCGGACCTGGTTTAGAAGTTATAATCTCTATTTTCTATTTTTGTATTTTCTTCATAGGTACTCGTATAAAAATGCATTTTCTGTAT
Source organism: Calotriton arnoldi (assembly GCA_963921515.1). Classification (NCBI taxonomy): domain Eukaryota; kingdom Metazoa; phylum Chordata; class Amphibia; order Caudata; family Salamandridae; genus Calotriton; species Calotriton arnoldi. The sequence continues at coordinate 4,956 of CAWUFW010019919.1, forward strand.
ACAGTGCAATGTGAAATTGAAATCTATTTTTCAAAAGCACCTGTCTTTGTTAGTTTTCAATATTGACAGTTGTGTCCAAATGCGCGGCGATTTACAGAATGGGCCGTTCAGTAATCTCTAGGTGAGATCGCAGCCTTTTGTTCAAGGAAATGCCCAGCATAAGGCACAAGTGGCACTGGTGTTCTGTATGTCCCAAACAGACATCCATACCTGTAAACAGTACTTCCGCCCCATTGGCATTGGTGGTACCCTTTAGTTCGAAATAATAAACCTAACGCGTTTGGATCAAATCTGGATACCTGGAGGGCGGTATTGAGGCATTAGCACAGGGGAGGACATGATAGTCCTAGAGCAGCAATTCAAACAGGTGAGTACTCTGACGCCAGAAATATATTATAGGACCACGCAAATGACTATTATTATGTAAGAAAGCGCCGTATTTTAAGTGATGCCGGTCTACTCGTGAAGTACATGGCTCTAAGCTGAAGGGCGCCTAGACAAATGTCTCAGGACAGGGCAGGGCGATGGGGCTGTACACAGAAAGCAGAGACATAAAGAAACACGGTGCTCCTATACTTCTGTATATAGGGCTGTATGATAAACTGGAGAGATGTCAAGAATGGAGCGATAAGGGACGAGCAGAACAGAATGAGTCATGTCAGAGGGGGTGCAGACGTGGTTTTCGTGGTTTATGTAAGTCGTTGTTAAGGATGTCGTTGTAAAGGATGTCGTGGTTCACTGATTTGTCGTTGTTCGGGATTCGTGGTTCAGGTAATTCGTTATTCAAATTCGTTGTTTAGGATGTTTACCCCCTAGGTATGCTCAGAGAGATCTGTATGTCTGGTTACACGGAGCCACGGGCAGTCTATTTGGCTGTGTGGTCATCACATGGGTCATTTATGCCAAGTTTTCATGACGACACGCTTAATTCAATCAATCAACCAGGGAATTGTAAGCGCACTACTCACCCGTGAGGGTCTCAAGGCGCTGAGGGGGGGGGGTCTGCAGATCTGTTTAGCCGAAAAGCCAGGTCTTGAGGGTCTTCCTGAAGGTGTTCAGGGAGGGAGCACGTCTGATGTCTGCCGGTAGCTCGTTCCAGGTCTTGGCTGCAATGTGAGAGAAGGATCTTCTGCCTGCTCTGGCTCTGTGGATGCGTGGGGTTTCGGCCAGTGCGAGGTTGGAAGATCGGAGGTTTCTTTTGGGTACGTGGAAGTTGATTCTGTCGTTGAGGTATTTGGGTCCGTTGTTGTGTAGGCATTTGTAGGCGTGAGTGAGGATTTTGAAAGTGACTCTTTTCTCCACGGGGAGCCAGTGGAGACTTCGTAGGTGTTGGCTGATGTGTTCGTGTCGGGGGATGCCGAGGACGAGTCTGGCGGCGGTGTTCTGTATTGTTTGGAGTTTGCGGAGTAGAGACTTGTTGATGCCGGCATAGAGTGCGTTTCCATAGTCCAGTCTGCTGGTGATGAGTGCGTGGGTGACTGTCTTCCTTGACTCAGGGGGGATCCACTTGAAGGTCTTGCGGAGGATGTGGAGGGTGTTGAAGCAGCTGGAGGTGACGGCGTTGACCTGTCGGTTCATGGTGAGTGATGAGTCGAGTATGATGCTGAGGTTCTTGGCGTGGTCTGAGGGGATAGGTGGGCTTCCATGGGCGGTCGGCCACCAGGTGCTGTCCCATGCAGAAGGGGTGGTACCGAGGACGAGGACTTCTGTCTTCTTGGCATTGAGCTTCAGGCAGCTGTTGGTCATCCAGACTGCGACGTCTTGCATTCCTTTCTGGAAGTTGAGTTTGGCAGTGGTGGGGTCTTTGGTGAGGGAGAGGATGAGCTGGGTGTCGTTGGCGTAGGATACGATGTCTTCCAGGGTTGAGTGCGAGGAGGGTGGTGGTGTCGTAGCGATGGGTAGTGGGAGGTCCAGAGTTCCTGGCGCTGGCCGTGGTCGGGTCGCGGATGGGCACAGACGGGCTTGCCTTTGGCGCGCCGGCGGCTCGACCGCTGTGCATATCCGCTGCGCGACCGCACAGCGGCCGCCATTAAGTAGGGGAGGTGGGAGGGAGGAGAGGCTGGGAGGTGGAAGTGGGGGAATTCCAGAGGGGAATTCCGGGGGGGGGAATTCCAGGGGGGAAGGGTCGCAGGGGCAGCAGCGGCGAAAGGTGAAAGGAACAGGCAGGCACGAGAAAATAAAAACAGTGGTGGAATTAGAGCAAGACACAGATGGGCACAATAACAGTGGCACAACAGGGAAAAATTAAGAAAAATACAGCTGAGAAAGGTTACGGTGGTTGCAGGCAGTCTGGCCCCAGTTGGAGCGGGCAGCAGGTGCAGGAGCGGGCAGCAGCCTCGAACCTCCGAAGGAGGAGGTCGGGGTCTGGAGGCAAGAGACGGCACAGCAGAGCTGCGGGGAGAGAGTGGACCTAGACCGAGGGTCAGAGGTCTTACTTAGAGTTTGGAATTGAGGTTGCACAATGTTACTGCACAGGGTGGTGTGCAACATGGGGATATCATCATCTTGTTTAGTGCTTTGCTTGCATATGATGTTTGTGTTAATGCCACAGAACTGACCCTACGTCTCTGTCTCTTGCAGCATCTACCATGGGCACAGATGGACAGGGGACGGACACCAGTGGTGAGGCCTCAAGCACGACTGCTACACATGAGCACACTGACACTGATGTGACCAGCGCCTCGGAGGGGGACAGGAGTCTGCTTGAGGAATCACAGCCAGAGACACCAACCTCAACATCATCTGACGCCAGCGGTGACACATCTATGTTGGCAGGCACAGGGACCAGGAACTCTGCCTCCTCTTCCACCACACATCGTCCAGTGCCCACCCTCCCAACTATTTCCACTAGTGCTGCACGTGCTTGCACCAGTAAGAAGGGAAGAGTGTCCTTCACCCCAGGCATCGCTGCCCCTGCCCCTGTCTCCCCTGCTGCCTTCAGTGTTGAGGCTGTGGACCTTTTGCGCCAGCTGTGTGTGGGTCAGACAACTCTCCTCAATGCCTTCCTAGACCATGACAAAAAGTTGGCACAGGTAGTTGCCTTCATGGAGGGCATTCATTCAGACGTGGGTGGGCTACAACGGACTAGTCTTTGTCCTCCACAGTGATGGCAGCCATTCAGCTGTCACAGGCTCAGGGTCCAGATCCAGTCCCTTTGGCCACCCCCCTGCCAGTGGCTACATCTGACGATAGTGGCCACACACCACAGACCTCAGGCTCAAGATACAGCACACGCAGCACACAACAGCAGCAGCCCAAGCGGGCCAGAGTGCAGACACCATCCCCCCAAAAATCAAAAGCCACCCCAGAGCACAAAGGCAAAAGCCCTTCAGGTGACACTCAGGGGCATAAAGCCAAGAACCAGGCCTCAGGCTCACATGCCTCAGAGGCATCCCCAGCCAAGGACTCTCCTGTCCCAAAAGCTGCCTCGCAAAGAAAAGCAGTCAGTTCCCGATCCTGCTGTGAAGCTGGTGCCTGCTAAGGGTCCACAGAAAAAGCCCGCTACGGCAGATTCACCCACAACCTCTACTCCCATCCAGACCCCTGTGAAGCAGGGAAAGGAGGTCAGTGTAGGGGGTTCACCTGGTAAACACGTGGTGGAGGGGAAAAGGCAAGGCCAGGCCAAGCGTACCTCTGGATCCAGCAGGTCTCCAGAGGGATGCCCGCCGGCTGCACCTGATGCAGCTTTGGTGGAGAATGTGCCTGTTGTGCCCGCCCCACTTACCACTCCGCCCAAGACAATAATTCCCTATCGAGTACCCAAGAAGTGGAAAGGCACCCCTACACATTCTCCCTCCCACACTCTGTCTCATGGCAGCATGACTCCACCTCCACGTGCCACCACATCACCCGGTCCAGCAAGCCCTCCGGCTCCCAAAGCCACTGATGCCTCTACCTCAGCTGGTCCTCTCTCCCAGGTCCAGTCCTCCAACTGGCCCCGACACTCAGCCACCTCCCAGTCAGACTGATAGCCAAGTCTGAGCCAAAGTCCCCCTCACACACCTGTCTCTCCCACAGCGGTGCCTGGACTGCCCATTGTTATCCCCCTAACTGTGTTGCTGACCATGGCAGTGTACAGTCTCACCCATTCCCTGTGCAGGTTCTCATGCACACATGTGCCTGCTTTTCACTTTGGAATGGCCACTAGCCTTGATGTTCATTACTGTCTTTGCCCATTCCCTGTGCAGGTTCTCATGTACCTACTCTGCACTTTGGAATGGCCACTGGCCTTGCTGTTTATTACTGTGTTTGCCCATTCCCTGTGCAGGTTCTTATGTACCTACTCTGCACTTTGGACTGGCCACTGGCCTTGCTGTTCATTACTGTGTTTGCCCATTCCCTGTGCAGGCTCTCATGTACCTACTCTGCACTTTGGACTGGCCACTGGCCTTGCTGTTTATTACTGTGTTTGCCCATTCCCTGTGCAGGTTCTCATTAACCTAATTTGCACTTTGTACTGGCCACTGGCCTTGCTCTTGTCTACTTTTGATGCCTATCTGTGTAATATGTGAATAAAGACAGTTACTCCAGTTGTCTGCTTTGTCAGTGTCCTTGCTAAATAAAGGGTTTTATGTGTGGCTATGCTTTAATGTGAAACATGCTCTGTATGCCACTTTAACATTGCCAATGGCTGATTTCACTTTTCCAGGGTTTTGCAGAGGTGACAGGCACTTCAGTTCTTCTTGACTCTGAGGCTTGGGGGTGCAATGATGGTTGTTTGTGATGAACTACTGTTATCATAATCAATCTATGGTGATGTTGGCTAAATTGTACGCATGTCATGTTTGGATGCACTGCCAGCACAGAGTGGGATTCTATCCACAAGATTGCAGGCAGGCTGGCCAGCGTCCATCATGTCTGTGTGATCTTTCTTGATGTGTGAACAGCAGTGTTGGGGTATGGTCATCTTGTGATGGCCAGTCATCCTTGTCACATGTGTAAATTACAATGTGTGCACTTGGGTGGTCATAAAGTGTGTAGTGTGAAGGGGGTGACGTTGTCAGTAGTGTTGATGTGTGTGTGCCCCTGTGATGGTAACTGCACACGTGTCAACCTGGATTTGAGTGCCTGTTGGTTGGATTGGTCAGCCCTGTGCTTGTGATTGTGTTGACATGTGGGAGTTGTAGGTTGTGCACTGTGCAGTGTGTTGGTGTGTCCTTGCACTTCTGGGGGACACCTACTTGTTGTTGTTGCCAATTGTGAGTATGCACAGTGTGTGACTGGCAAGTCAGTGTTGTGTTTTATTGATCAGCCATGTGTCTTGATACTGTTTGTGCTCACTGTGCAGACCTGCTCAGCCACACTGACCTTGTGGGGTTTTTTTCTCATGCATTGCTGTCACTTGAGCAATTTTTTACTGCAGTATGGAATGTGGGATGTGGAGTTGTACCATCCCCTATCTGTGCTTATGTTAACTACCCATTGTGAGTGAGCACTCCATCTATTTGTGTATGGTGCACTCCTGCCATGTCCACTACTGACGTACACACCACTTCACTCTCATGTCAGCTATCCCTTTGGGTTGCCAGTGTGTATCCCTCCCCACCACTTCATTTGTTACACTATGCTTTGTGGTGCTGTTCTGTGCACAGGACCAATGTGCCACTCAGGACAGTTTCCCAATTGGTTATGTGTGATTTTCTTGTACTGCTTTGCAGTCATGGTTGGTCATGTGCATTGCAACTGTTTGTGCTGCACAGTCCTCTGGTCATGTTGTTTGCACCTGGGTGTACCTGACTTGTGCATCTGTGTGTGATGGGTAAGCTGTATGTGTGTTTGCTGTGGTACTGCTACCCTTCCTGAATGTGATGTTGTCTGTGTGCTGTGGTGATTTGTGTTGTGGGGGTTCATGTTGTGGCACTCAGATATGTGTGCTACTGGTTTGGTTGGTGTGCACACACTGCTTGTTGTGCATGCAGTGCTGTGAGTCTATGTTGCCTTGTAATTTCCCGGTGTGCAGCCCCTGATGTACAGATGTGTTTGCAATGTGAAGGATTGGCATGTGCATCTGTTGTGTGTTTGCTGTGGATGTGTGCAGTGTTTGGCCTGTGTTGTCTCTTTCAGCTGACAGATGCTCTGTGTGTGTTGTTCTCTTTGCATGTCATTGTGTGTGAGTTGTTTGTGCATTGTGATACATTCAGATGTGTGTTGCAAGTGTAGTGTGCATTACTTGTGTGTCTGTCACATGCACTTCGGAGTATTCTTGTTCCTGAGCTTGTTTTGAGTGCACCTTGGTGGTTTCTCCTCTCATATTTGACCTGTCACTTGTCAGTATTGTGCATGTGCATGCATGTGGTACACTATTACACCATGTTGACTTGATGGGTGGTGTGGTATATCTGTCTGTGTTTTCTTATTGGACCATTGCTCCCAGTTTGTGTCCATGATTGTTTTGAGATGATGCACTTCTTGTCTGTGTTGGGGTATGGTGTCTGTGCATTGGTCCTGAGTGATGGTGTTATGTGATCCTGTTCTGTCTGTGATCCCATTCCCTTTCCACTGTTTGTCTGCACATGTCTGGACTTGTTGAACTTCTGTGTCTGTTGTTTGTGAAGTTTGTGTTTGGCTTTTGTATTTGTGCCAGCATTGCTTCAGGCATCCCTGAGTGTGTGTGATGTTTGTGGATGCACCCCAGGGAGTGTGATTCTTTGTCAGTGTATTCACAGGACATTATTTGCACCATTCTGTGTGTTTGACACTAGTGTTGAGTGGTGCAGGTGTGAGGTGGGTGGAGGAGGGTATGTGTGAAGGGTCCAAGTTGTGGTTGACAGTCATGGAGTGTGTCACTGGGCCCTGTGTGTTGTGCTGATGACATACACATGTCAAGTAAGTAGGTACAGATGTGTGGGTGATCACTATTTGACTTCAGACACTTCCTATCATCCCTGTGCCTATGCATGGCTTGCACTGCTGTCTCCCTGAGTTGTTGCACAGAGATCACTGTGGTTTGATTTCACTCACTGTGCCAGCCATGTGTTATTGGTTGGCCTAAGGGTGTTGTGATCTGTTCCTTCTCTTGCATGTGATGTACAAATGCTTTGTGGCTCGCTCCTTGTGTTCCCATCACTGTCCACCTCACTTTTGTCTTGCCCATTTCTTGTCCTCCATTGCTGCTGCCATCTGGTTTGTGTATGTGGCTGTGTGTCAGTGTGGGGTGTGTCTGGGTGGCTTGACAGGCATTGTGTACAGTTAGGGTATTGTTCATATTCAGTGTGAGTGTTCCTTTTGTGATTGGACTCAGTTTGCTTGACATGAGTGGAGTGTGGGTGTGGGGAGGAGGGTTGCCCTGGCCCTGTGCTTCTGTGCTGTGTGTTCCTCTTCAGCCCCACCTGCTGGGACTGTCTCCCTGGTTGTTTGGTGTGTGTGGTGCAGGGTCTGGGTTCACCTGGCTGGTTATTGTGCAGGGGGGGCACAGGAGGAGCACACAGCATGTCCCCTAATGTGGGGGAGGCCTAGTGTGTGGGGGGTGGAGGTGTGGCCCTATGATCTTTGTGGACTGCCCATGCCTGGCGCTGGCCCTGCCTACTACATTGTGCGCATGTTTTCCTGCGTCTTCACCGCTGCGGTGACGTGACCAGGACATTGCATTGATTTCACGGTTGGTGGGTGACCTGGATGCGGAGGGGTGATTTAGTGACAGGTAGGACGTGTGTGTGTACACTTGGGGATGTGTTCCTGTCCCCACCAGGGTGTCTGATGTGGACAGGAACCGTATGTCAGCCCAGTAGTGGTGTGTTGTGGTTCTGTGCGGAGTTGTGTGATTGCGTACCTGCAGCGTTGTCTGCGACGGGCCATTATTTGCTGGTGGTGGAGCAGGTACAGCACCGGAAAGGTGTGTAGAGCTGGATCCATTGCGGTCGGGACCGGGTGGAGGGGACCGGGAGTCTGGTTTCGCGCTCCGCTGTCGTGCTTCCGCCGTCTCTGGTTGGGTGGTTTCTCCGCTGCGGTGTGACTGGCTGTTTGGGGCATCCTGATTTGTACGGCGGTCGGGACGCCATTCCGCACGGCGGTGGGTCTCTATTGGCTCCCGCCGCCGCGGTGGCGGGCGCTTTTTAATGGCGGTTCACGTCGCACCGCGGCGGACAGGAATTGGGCTGTGTTTGTCCATTGTAATATGGTGGGAGTGATGACCGCTGCTGGCGTGCGGAAAATGGCATTTTCCGCCACCGCCAGCACCGCGGAGGTGCCTCCGCCCACCATCATAATGAGCCCCACAGTTTGGTGTTGGGTGTGGGCCTCCCACTTTCTTCGCCATCCCGGTACATATTCACAGACAGTTGTCGCTGTAGCGAGAAGAGCAGGTCGAGCATTGCGGGTGGTCATAGCTGTAGCACGGAGAGCTGATCAAGAATCCTGGATGGTTGTTGCTGTAATTTCGCGTTAGCGGTCCTCGATGGCAGACTTTGCTGTAGCATGAAGTGCAGGTCTTGTGTTGTCAGGCGGTCACCGTTGGCATGAAGAGCAGGCCTCACTGAAACTTTGGGTGGCCAGTCATTGCAGGTAGCAGTGTCTTGATGTGAACAGGCCTGATTGCAGTCGCTAGGAGCACAAAGTTCAAGATTTTCACCTTTTCTGTAGGAGTAGTAAACTCTGATACCAGCCAAGGGTCCAGGACTTTGGGAGGTACCTCCTGGGGATCAGGGACTCAATCTAGCAGAGGACAGCAGGGTTCAAGCAGGTCCACTTGCAGGTCCAGGCAGGTGCAGTTGCAGCAGGTCAGCTGGGCAGATGTGAGGAGGCCTCAGAAGATGGTTGTGTCCCGGTAGCTCACACAGGAGGTCAGCCAACTGACCATTGAAATCACTGTGGGTAGCCTGGGATGAAGGCAAGCAGGCCCAGTCTTCTTATGCAGACAGCAAGGCAGTCGTTCAAGCAGCAGGACAGTCCCCTGGCAGCAGGGCAGTCCTGTTTCTGTAACATCCACAGGTTCAGGAGTGCTCTGATGAGTGGCACTGGAGGGCCAATATTTATACCTACTGCCAGCCTTTGTGTGGAGAGACTCCCTGTCCTACCCCCACATCTATTCTGAAAAATTCCTCTCCTTCCACTGTCAAGGTTCAAAACTGTCTGAGGGTGACAGAAGGCAGGTCAGGCCTGGTGTCAGATTCCTTTGTGTGTGCAGGAGGCAAAGCCCCTTGAAGTATAAGTTGGGCAGGGTACAGCCCCCCCCCCAGTCATCCAGCCCACATTTTAGCCCCCTTTGTGTTACTATCTGGAAGCAATACACAAACCCCAACCGCGGAGTCATTCACCATCATGTGACCCAGGATACTGGAAAAAGTCACAAATGGGTGGGACATGGAAAATGCCAACTTTCTAAAAGTTTCAACAATAACAATGAACTAACCGTCACTTTTGAATTGCTGTTAACAATTTTAACAGACTAAGGCCATTAAATTAATCTTATGGTCTTAAGTATTTATTTACTTTTCACTTTCTTCTTTTAAAATGAAAATCATTTACTTTTCTAGTCAGACCTTGGGATAAATATCATATTTCCCATGGATCAACATACAATCAAATTTACATGTCAAACAAAAAACATAACACTGTTATACACAAATGTACATAAATCACAAACATTATTGAGCCAGTCATTATTTCTGAAGTGGGCAGCAACCTAAAGACTGTTTTTTGTGAACAAATTCTATGTCAAATGTTCGTTGCTGCTCGACCAAAGGGGGGGGGGGGGAAGGAAAGTTGCTAAACCTAGTAGGGGTAGACACTTTTACTATTTCCTACATAGGACCAATTTAATTAAATGCATGCTCCCCTTGGTGTGCAATGCCAACGTGCTTCGAGTCCTGTTGTGGTTGTAGGGATTCTCTTCATGGCTTAGACTGGTAACAATCTATAAAGAAAAAATAAGGGAATGTTCAAAATTCGATTCCTACACCTTCTCCAAGACTATTTACATTTGTACAACTTTAGTTCTAGTACCTGATTCTGTGTACTCTTTCTCTCATATAGGCACGAAATCAGTGAACTCAACGGGGGTCCAAGTCACTCTGTCTGAAATGCCAAAAATGCTATGTTGAGTATATGCTTAACTTTCAACAGCACGAAGCAGCCGCACTGATGTGATGAGTTGTAAATCAACTTACATTTATATGTTCAATTCCCGCATGGGATAGTGGTCGAGTCTGGTGGCGATTCTGGAAGAGCGAAGATGTTAAGCTTCTCACTCGCGGTGAACAATTTCTTTACGATACATTCTGGAAACAATGAGACAAGCCGTCTAAGTTAAAAGCACGGATACGCGGTCACCGGCCGCGCTGGATACAGTTGCAGCGCTGACTTACTTTCAAAAGCCGATCTCCTAGCGTACTACGTGTCCCGGTCTCACTTCATATTCTACATTTACTTCTGGTTTTCGAGCAGTTTTATACTCGTTACCAGCAGTGTTGCATTCTGGATGTATGAGTTAAAATGTGGCAGGACGTTTTGCATTTGTTGTGGGAGGCACTACGATCTACCTATTTCTGCCATCTCGTTTAGGCCATTGATGGTGCTATTAAACCTTGCAATAAGATACGCTTCTTTTCGCAGTAAAATCGCTTCTGTATCTCCTCCTCTAGGATGCGGTTTTATGACGGATAAAACAGTCCATTTTAACTCTTTCTTGCTGTGGTTCTTTTCTGTGCAATGGTTCCATATTGGGGCATTGATAACTTTATTTTTAATTTGCGAACGATGTTGCACAATCCGTTGGCTTATTTCCTGGTTTGTTTTTCCAATGTACATTTTAGCGCATGGGCAGATGATGGCATATACCACGTTTTTGGTCTTACAATTGGAAAACTGATCCCTAGTCCATTTAATGTTGTTGTGTGTGAGGTCCTTTCCTTCCATTGTTGATCCACAACCAGAACAGTTACCACATTTATGGTGGCCTACTATTGGTTTAAAGTTCCATTGTGTTCTAAGGTCTTGCTTTTTTGTGGAAGAGGTAATCTCAGCCCGGACAATCTGCCGGCCAATACTCATGTTCTTCTTCATAGCGAATAATGGTGGTTGTGGTTGGAATTCCAAGTTACGTATCAGGTGCCAATTCTTCAGAAAAATTTGATGGAATTTATTTGTATGTGGCCTGTAAGTTGATACACAGACCAATTTCTCTGGATTGGCTCTCGTCTTTTTTGTGAGTAGACATTCTCTTGGTGTAGCATTTTCAGAATTGTGATTTAAAATCCAACTTTACCATCAAAGAGGATTTTAATTTGCAATTCATTTGAATGTAAACAGCATATCTCTATCTGCTCCCATTCCAAAGCTAGCACTTATTAAATGTAATAAGGTAACCCGCTATTAGTCCATTTGGAGAAATAGGCCTTATAAACAGTGAAAAACAACTTTAGGCGATTTTCACTGCCAGGACATGTAAAACTTAAGTACACATGTCCTGCTTTATAAAATAAATGCACCCTACCCTATGAGCCTTAACGGCCAACTGTAGTGATTACGGTGACTTATAAGTAATAAAAAGGAAGGTTTAAGTCAGGCAAAAAGGTTATTTTTGCAAGGTTGAAATGGCAGTTTAATAATGCATTGCAGGCTGCAGTGGCAGCCTGAGGCATGTTTCAAAGTGCTACTTTAGCGGGTGACATAATAAGTGCTGCAGGCCCACTGCTAGCATTCAATGTAAAGGTCCTGGGTACATGGATTACCTTTTACTAGGGACTTACAAGTAAAGTAAATGTGCCAAATAGGTGTAGGGCAATTTTACCATATTTGAAGGAGTGAGCACAAGCACTTTAGAATTGGTCAGCTGTGGTAGAGTGCACTGTCCTAAAGCCAACAAAAACAAATTCAGCAAGACAGGAGGGGTGAAGGCAAAATGGAGGATTACCATGCCAAGGATGTTAGATCTAACAATGGGATACATTATTAGTGATCGTGCACAGTTCTTGTACTAAGCACCACATTCATTTGGGATTTTCAGGCCAATAATCGTGGAGTTACAGGTGCTTCATAACACTTGTTTTAAAATACCTTGCTCAATCATTTTCTCGATGACAGGTGCTTTTCCCTTCTGTGCTTCATGTTTCACTTTGATCCACTCTGGCTGTGCACTTTTTATTAATCCAATCTCTTTTCCAGTAAAACCCAAACCTCTTTTTTTTACTGTGTACCTTACAACAGGAGGCAAATCTTCTTTTGTGAGAACCAGGAACAGATTCACTCTTGTCCTTGTGATTTTAGTTTCAAATCTATATCCTCATTCTGTGTGTGGATCGCTACACCTTCCGCTGTGCAATAAAATACGCAGTTCACTTTGTATAACAGATCATGACTCAATAAATTAACAGGACTCATGTCACAAATTATGAACCGAATGGCATCCTCAATTGAACCAATTTTACAGGAACATTTGCTGACACCTTATTAGTGATATGTCTGTTTAATACGCCTAGAAGTTGGACTTCTTTTACAAAGAAGGGTATGTGGGGGTCCTTCATCGATCTAACCGTGGATTGGATAGCACATTTATCAGTCAGAAATGAAACAAAGTGGCCATCCACCTCATCATCTACATATGGGCTACTGTGGCCTACCTTTAGGACTGCAACAAGCAAGAAATCTTCCTCCTTTCTCACACACATCCATTATGTTGAGTCATGCACAAAACTCAGTAATGTAGAAACTCCCAGTGTATCAGCGATTTGTGGAATAGTTTTGCTCATTCCTTAAGGATTTTGATGCAAACCAGGATTCTGTTACAAATTCAGCATTTTATTCTGAATATTATACTGCATCATCAGGGCTAAAGGCAAATTTCCATTGAACTGCCTTTGATTCTGTATCTTCTGCCTTGAGCCAATTGGGCTGGGCCTGCTGATTGTGTGGCATTTGATTCATGGTCTGTTGCAATTGAGGAAACATTTGCAACTAATTTTGTATTCTTTCTGACTTATATCTACACTTTCGCTTCCTGTTCCCACGCTTCCCATAAAGGTGGTAAGGTGTAGTTCTTTTCTGCAGTGTTAGCATCACCTAAGTTTGAATTATTGGCAAAACCTTTACCTCTTCTCTGTTGAACATGCTGGCACTCACTGGACCACCAGGGATGTTTTTTTTCTGGGGGAACTGTCCTTTGCACAAGGGTCTCTTCTCAAGTTAGGGCAGCTATGGTTTGGCTGTTTTCCACTAAAGGCTACTGGACACCAGTGATGTGTTTTTTGGCATATGTTTTTATGGGTAGCGGCCACTTCGGGAAGGAATGCTCCCCTGAAGAGAGCATTTTTACTTAATTTCCACCCTCCTGGGGGAGGTCAGCTGTTTTTTGGCCGATCTGCCCCTGAGTGGTGGGAACCCACTCGACACCAGGGAATGTATGCCCATACGTTTTGTAATGGGAGTGGCCTTGGGCAAGGATCGCTCCCCTAAAGGGTCATTATTCCTTTTGTTTCCACCCTCCCTGGGGTGAGAATGGTTGTGTTTTTAGGCCGATCTGCCCCCAGAGGAGTACAGAAACCCACTAGACATCAGGGAAATATTTATTTTATGTATGTAGGGGAGTGGCCCTTTGTGCAAGGGTCAGTTTCCCAATTGGGGCATATTTTTTCCTTGTTTTCAGACCCCTGGGGGCAAATTGACCATTTTGTAGGCCCATCTGTCCCCTGGGGTGTGGAAACCCACTAGACACGGAATACGTTTCTTTATCTGGGGGGAGCTGCCTCTGGGGTGAGGGTCGCTCCCCTTTAGAATGCAATTTTTTTGCCCTGACTCTGTGCTCCATTTGGGGGTACATCAGTAATTTTTGATTCCGATCAGCCCCTCAGAGCAGACTTCATTGTGCTTTATAAGAGACACGGTTTTATTGTGTTGGTGGCCCAGAGATGGTCCAGGGCTATCTTCAGGACTGGGATCCTACTTTCCCTAAGATGAATCCCTGTCTGTGTACATGTACCTTCAGCACACAGCACAGTACCAGTGTAAATTCCCTGCTGGGAGTGAAGATTTGCTTATCATTTAGTATTCATATAAAACAGAATTAAAGACATTGTAACAAAAATATTTGACAACATAGGACATGCAAACAAATAAAAATAGGGAGAGCCTCAGTCTCCCATGGTAAACATGCTGTTCCAGCTCTGTGTACACTGCAACTTGTGTGTGAGCAAATATTAAAACATGGTGTGTTCTCACTCCAACTCTCTCTCAAAGGTGGACACTCATGGGTATGTTTAAATACACCATGCAATACAATCCACACATTCCCTTACCCTTACTATCGGATATTTAATCATTACGGAGGAGTCAATGAGGGGAGCCTTGTATTCACACACTGCAGTGAAACGTGTGTAAGCGGCCAGTGGTTAAACAGTATATTATACATGGAAAAATAAATAAGGAAGGTCCCATCAGGGTCACTTCCTTCGTCAAAGGTCTCACCCTGCATTTGCACCTATTACGCATTTATTCTCCTCCCGGCGATCATAGAAGCTGGTTTGTGTCTCCTATTTGAATGTACTCAGTGGCAAAGCTGTGCAGCATCCGAGTGATGTCATTATGTGCCCAACATGGGTGCTTGGGAAGTGAAGTCCTTAGAATGGGCATGGTAATATGTATCAAATGAACAACCTGAAAGAAGATTTCTATGCCATTGGATTACGCGCTTAGTGGAGGCATTTGGTAATGTTGACCCCAACTAAGGGCATGAATTAGATCTTGAGGGATCTTGTCTCACAGTCACTTTTCAGACGGTTTCACCGCCTGCCTGCTTGGTGGTCTGCCCACTCTATTTAGCTGTTAGCAGGTCTATAGATGATAGTCCGTCCGAGTGTCACCGTCTCCACCAGAATTTTCGTCCCGCGTCGATGGTGTCATAAGCAAAAGCCGCAGTAGGAGGCAGTACAGCCAGGATTACTGCCTTTCCGTTGAGGAAACTGTGGCGGGGATTCCACCAAACCTGAGTTGGTGGAATCAAAGGAAATGAGGAAGAAACATACCCTTTTTTCTGTTTCTCACTTCTGTTTCCATCTTGAACCTTATTGTCCTGGACCTTCCTTTGCTGCTACTACTTGACCACAGCGCTAATGAACTCCGTTGTCGCCAGGATCTATGGTAAGCTTCTTTTTCACTTGTCTTACTATGAATCGTGTGTTAACATTTGCTTTGGCCTTGTGTATTTTTACATTGCTCGTACATGCAATTTTCTTCTTATGTGTAATGCATTAGTGTTCAATTTACAACTTAGCAAGGTAAAATGAACACACCTGTATTGGGACTTAAAAAGTCTTATTTTGTTGTGGTGGTTGTGAGTGTTGTGCTTGTGGTGCCTTTGGGTGTACATTCAATAGTGTGTGTATGTTGTTTGTGTCCAATGCTATATGTAAAAAAAGGGGCATGACACATTACCTACATATATTTTTGAACCCAACACAACATATATGTGAAGTGACACATTAATAAGTAGTACTTACCAGTCTCCACTCTACCAGGGACTCACTCCATCAGGAATCCGCCACTAGTACAATGCCAGCACAGTGGGGAAATCTAAATAGGCTTGATGCAAACCCGCCGGCCTGACTGCAACGGAGTTCTGTTAGCCAGCAGAGGAGTGCACCGCGTTGACGGAGGTGCGCCGCTTACGCAACGGAAAACATTCAGTAGATGTGTATGGCGGTTCAACCAGCCCAGATCTAAATACTGTGGGCGGGACTTCATCAAGTTGATAGAGCAATTGTAACTGCTGCTACGGAGGGACGACGGGAGTCCCGCCAAGATCTAAATCAGGGCCTAAGTGTATTCAATTTGGATGCACTCAGCGGCACTGTTGTCCGAGGGACTTCATTACATGCCCAGCATGGATACTTGGGAAATGTGGTCCTTAAAGCTGGTATGGTAATCAATCTGGTCAAAATACATACCTACTGCAGGCATTTCAAAATGTAGACCTCAACACGGGGAGCAAAAATATGCACTCGTGGCACATATTCAGGGGGGCACACTGAGTGTAATGCCCGTATCTGTACTGATTTAATACAATTACACAAAAGGAGTTTTCTGTCTATAAAGAATCAACATATGGAACACAGAACCCCAATTGCCATGTCACTAAATTAAGGGCCTAGGAACTGTTAATACCAACAATGAGTATAGGGTGCTGTCACCAGGAGGATTTTAATGAATGGTTTTAAGGACCGGTCTGATTATAACATGTCAACGCCTACAACTATGGACCTCATTACGATGTTGAGCGGAAAGCCTCCGCCAGACAGTCGGACTGTCCTAGACCGCATCGGAACCCTTTCGACCGACTAGGTCAGTTTACAATCCACCCGACCGATTATGATGTTCGCGGTCAGATTGTAAACCTCGCGGTCCTTCCGAATTGGTTCCCGACTGACTTTCGGAGAAGACGTGTCGGTCGGAACCCCATAGTGCAGCTCTACAGACAGCGTTTCTGACCGACCGATTACGGTGTCTATTTCCAACAGCCTTTCCGAGTCAGCCTGTCCGACATAAAAAGGCTGTCGTAAAGTGACTTTGGGGGCCCCTAGCAGGGCCCCCTTCATCCTGCAGCCTCTGGTTGGGGGCCGAGGTGGTACCTAAGGGACCCCCCTGTAAAACCCTGCACTGTATGGCTGGCACCGTGGGGTGCCTGCCACAGGGTGCAGGGTTTTACACACACACCCCATTTCCCCATAGGAGCCTATGTTGTCGGTCAGAACACGGGCTCCCATAGGGAAGAATGGGACTCGAACCGTACAGTGTTCGGTTGCATCGTAATCGGTCGGGCGGAGCCACCGACCGAGAGTCACTTGGTTCCCAAATCCGAGACGGTGTCGGGCGGAAACTTTCCGCCCGACATCGTAATGAGGCCCTATGTTGTGTAAGGCCCCAATGTATTAAATGTAACCAAGGGTATTGGAGCTCCAATACTAAAATGTTCAAAGCATAAAATCTCTAATGATCACAGTTAACAGGTTTATCAATGAATGGACAAATATCTAGTGTAACTTTCTTCTCAACAAACATGGAGCTCTTTTTACAATGAATATTACTTCGGTGTTTACTAATCCTCAAAGGTATTTTGTGTGAAGCCATTCCAAAATATTTTAGCGAGCATGGGCATGTAATCATGTAGGTAACATTTTCAGTGTTACAATTTGTGCAATGTTAAATTACCCATGGGCGGTCTGTCCGAATGTCTAGTTCTTTGTATGCTTTGTTGAAGGGGCAGGTGGTGCATGTTCCACACAGGAAATGGCCACACAGGGGTAGATTGCCCCATAAGGTTTCATTGACTTTTGGTGTTAATTCAGGGGACCTGATGCCGGTGTGTACTGGTCTGTCCCTCAAGTTAGTGCTTCTCTTAAATGAGAACAGTGGGAGGGGCAGTCATTACCAGTTCTGTGGAGAATGTTCCAATTTTTGTAATGATTGTTTCACTGTATTGTAAATTGGAGTGAATGTGCTCACACATGTGAATCTCTCTGACTGTTCCTTAGGATATGTTTCCAAAAGGGCCTCCCTGTTGTTATTCTGTGATAGTTTCTTAGCTCGTTTTATAAGCGTTTTGGGGTACTTGTGGGCTATAAGCTTGTCAGTAAGTCTATCAGCCTGCTCATTGAATATATCATTGTCTGAGCAGTTACATTTTGTCCAAAAGGTAGCATCTCGCTAAGTGCTCTGGGGTGATGGCTATCGAAGTAGGCTATTCTTGTCTGTAGATTTCTCCTGAACTTTTGTTACAAACTTGTTGTCTATAATCTAAATGTTTGAAAAAAGTGTTAATTTCCTTACTGATGTTATGTGTAAATTTGAGGAACGGGTCTCTTGTATTAACACAATTGGCAAAATTCTGGGCTAACTCCATATCCCCATGCCAAGTTATGAGCACACCATCAGTATATCTATGCCATACAATGATGTTGTACCTGTACGGGTTATCTAAGGTGTAGATGTTGTGGCACTCATATTGATGTACATACAAACACGCCAGGTTGGGGCAAAGGTACCGCCCATTGAAGTCCCTTGTACCTGATGGTATAATGACCTGGTCATGCTCAAAAACATTTTCTGCAAGGGCTATTCTGGCACATTCCAACACAAAATGAATAGGAGTTATGGTGTCAATCTCAGTGTTTCTCAAAATGGTTTCAATGTCCTGTAATGTCTACTCTTGAGGGATACTGGTATAGAATGCTTCTATACCCATCGTCATAAGGATATCAGTGTTAGAGTCAATACACAGGTCCTTCAAATGACAAAGGACACCTTTGGTGTCCTTAAGAAATTATGGCATTTCTTTAACCAAGGGCCTAAGGAACCAGTCGCAAAATTGAGATAATGGTTTGAGTATAGATTTAATACCTGAAACTATTGGTCTCCGAGGAGGTGGGAACTTGTTCTTGTGAATTTTGGGAAGGATATAGAATTGGGCAACCCTAGGTTCTTTAGCTACAAGGAAATCAGTCTCATGCTCAGTAATCCATCCCATGGCCATAGATTCCTCTACCACATTTCTTAAGGTGGCACTTAGATTGAGACTGGGGTCCTCTTTGAGGATTCTATAGCTACTCCTATCAGAAAGGAGCCATTTCCACTCATTGTCATACATTTTGTATGCATAATCACCAATGCTACTCCTTTGTCCGCTGTTTTTACCACCACTTTGTGATTATACTCAAGATTCTTGAGAACTGCTCTCTCTTGATTGGACAGATTGTGGCAAATGTTTTCTGTTGGTGGTCTCAGTACCTTCAATTTCCCTGGTAACTGCTAATTCAAAGGTGTGTACCACTGCAGGGATGGCCTGTGTTGGAGGCTGAAAGGTAGACGTGTTCCTGAGGCCTGTATTCTTGAAAACAGTCTGTGACTCCGGAGTATCCTAAAGAAAGGCCTTAAGCCTAATTTTCCTAAAGAAATGCGCCAGTTTGCATCTTAAATTCGATCTGTCAATTTTTGGGGTTGGGACAAATCCTAGTCCTTTATTCAAAACTTCAAGCTCCATTTCTGTGAGGGCTCTCAGGGTCAAATTAATCACTAGGTTGCTGCTCTGCTCGGGCCTGCCTGATTGTTGCCCTGCCCTTGCTCCTGGTTACAATTTTGGGTTCCTCTGTCCCTTCCCCTTTCTCTTCCTCAAAGAGGAGGTCTTGCATATTGGAAGGGGAACCCCCTAGTTGTCCTCACCACTTTTGGAGTGAGTGAAAAAATTGTGGGTATCTTGCCAGTACTTTTTTTCACAAAGGTCACCATTTATACGTTAACAATTTCTACAAAGGAGTGCAATTGTTTAAAGGGGCACTGTGGTATGTGGCACAATCCACTCCATCTGTTATTGTTAACCTGAACATCTTGTGGGTAAGAAACTTCAAAAAGGGCTTGACTTTGACATTTTCAAACAGAAGAGATGTCCACATGCTCACAACTATTCACAATGAAAGTACTTCACCTGTGACTGTTTGCGGTCAGATGGCAGAAGTGTACAAACCAGTGTGCATTCAAGACTAAAAAAAGCACATAGGAGGTGCAGATAGGCTCTATTAAAGGTTCGATCCTTGCAATGCTAGTTAAAAGGCACACATCTGTTACAAGACGCAGGCTGTTCATTTGTTTCATTTGGCATTCTTCAATACTTACATTGTTTTCAATGACCATTCTCCGGATTCCACAGTGACTTTTATACAGTTTCAGCAGTCTGTAATAGGCAGCCTTGTTACAACAGAGCAAGCAAGTGTTCCTAGAATCGGAGTGGTTGAGGATGTGGCTAGACTGAAAGATCAATACTTTTCTGAATACATTCCTCCAACACTCAAAAAATACTTTCCTTGTCAGAGATGTAGAGTCTGTGTCCAAAGAGGACTATAAAAGAAGAGTCGTATATCCTGCCCCGACTGTTTTTCTAATCCCAGCCTATGTGTGCCCACATGCTTTAACCTGTACCATATGCAACTCAAGTGTTGGGAGCAACCATGAGAGTCAAAGGCAGCTGACATTATGTTCTCTATTGCTATATATTTTCTGTTTTGACACCAGTATGCCAATTCTTTGATGTGTTTATGCAAACATAGTTGTTTATTCATCTTCTATATGGGTGGGCGATAAATTACGCTCCACCGGCAGAGTCTGCTGAGGTTCCCCCACTCTGCGTTGCGCTTGTAATGTGGAGTTCAAACCAGTATGTGTGTGTGCTTCTGTGTTTGAGTATTGGATGGCTGTGCAATATTATTTGATTTTTCTGACCTTCATTGCAGAGGTGTATATTGTCTCTAGGAAATATCTACCAACCCCAGATATTTCTGAAAACTAGACACCAGGGGACTCCAGGTGGTGTGCCTTGCATTGATCCCACAAAGTTTTCTGAATCAGAGCTTTTGCAAATCTCAAACATTGGCTAAAAGCACACATTTCTGTGAGTACTGAAATCTGTGTGAAGCTACATATTTCCTACCAGCCAGAATTCACCCATGTCTTCTGATAAAAGTTGTACCATAATTGTGTGGGTGGGCATAATGCCCATGACAAGGATGTGCCCAAAACGCAATGTGGAGACATTTCTTATTAAAAAAATGAACTGAATGGCAATAGGCCCAGGCTCGGCGGCTACCCAGGGAAAGCTACCAAACCCAGATATTGCTGACAACTAGACACCCAGGAGAGTCCAGGGTGGTGTGCCTTGCATAGAACCTACAATGTCTTCTTACCCACAATGCACTGCAAACCTCAAACTTTGCCTAGCATCCTGCATCTTCCTAGCCTTTCTGTGATGAACACTTCTAGAATACACAGGAATTCACAAAATTCCTACCACCCAGTATTCTCTCACTTGTCCTGATGAAAACACTACCACAGTTGTGTAGCTGGACCTAGTGCCCACAACAGGAACAAATCAAACCAGGCTCAATGGGACACCTCGCGAGGGGACTCCCGTTGACCCTGGTTTGATCTATTCCTGTAATCAGATCAGGATCCAGGGCCTCACCCCAAGTTATTGCTTGCTCCACCAAGCATAACATCTTGGCAACAGGACCCAAAACATCCAGTACCTTGTCCTGGCATTAAGGTAACACTTTTAGGGTCCAAAATTGACACCATAGCTGCCTTATATGGATTTACCAGCTTGGGACATCCCGCACTCATTTTCATTCTTGTTGCCCTAATTGAAAAGCCCTTAATCTTGGTGTAAATATTTTCATCCAAAAATGGTGGATGGAACCACTCTGATGAACTCAGATGTCGAATAAATCGAGCCTCACACATAATTCATAATCCCAAAAATAGTGTTTTTTTAAGGATGTTCAAAAACATAGAGCTATATATAACATAAATGAATTTCAAACTTTCTTTCTCCCAGGAACAATGTGACAATTTTACAGGTCAAGCAAAAAAAATATAAATGTCAGCAAGTAAAGAGCAAAAGTCTTCACCAATTATCAAGCACAATCTGTATAACAGGTTAAACTAAAGGTCTAAAATCTGAGCCAAGTGCTGCAAGCGGGAGGCTTCAAAAAAGCATGCTTCCACAGGGAAATGAAGAATCAAAATCTTCAAGGAAAAGGCTGGCTCAGTGGCACGCACCTAAGTAGATGCCACATATTCTGCTAAATAGATACAAAGTAGTCTTAATCAACCCAAAACACTGTAAACAATGTTATTAAGCACTACAGTAAAACAAACAATATAAGCACAAAATAACAGAATCATAATGCAATAGCGCACGGATTCAGCATGAACTTATCTCATAAGCAGCAAAAAAAGAGGACGTTTGTTGGTATAAAAAAAAACCACCTATTTATAGTGTTGGGTGTATTTCCTTGATATTAATGTTTCCTGCATAAGAATGCAGGATTGTGGGGATTGTTTTCCTTGAATGATCTACATAAATAAAGCAGTAAAAGAGATTGCAAAATAGAGCCTTCTGTTGGGTAATAAAATTGATGTTGATGAGCTCCTTTCACCTTACAGTGATTTTGCTGCTCATACATAAAGAATGTGAGTATCTGCTTTTTGGAGTAAAGAGGTGAGGTGCCCTGCAACAAATCACAAATCTACAGAAAACCAGAAATGAAAAGCAACTGGAAGTTGCAGCTGCAGTTTGACATCTCACACTTTCCTTGAGGTTCCCTTCTGGCTTGACTAGGCTGCCCTAAAGTATGGTGCTGCTGCTCCTAGTGTCCCTAATGGTGCTTATCATCATCCCATTCAAAAACACATCATGTAAATATTAGAACACTTTCCATCTCCGTTAGTATATTCAGTGTTGCTTCTTGATACATGGGTCAAGCTTCTTTTGGGGATTTTGCTACAAACTGTTTTAGTCAGACGACACTCCAATGTCAGACCCTGACAACTATATGTACTAGAGAAAAAAGGAGTGCAAGGTTTGCTTGGTGTTCCCTTTTTCAGCATATATTAATTAATTAATCAATTTATTTATTTTGTTATTTGTCTATTCATTTACTTGTAGTGTTTTGATAGTGAGTTTGACTCAAAGGGCAGTAGGGTGCTTGACAAAGGATGCATTATAAAAGAAACATGAGTTACAACAGTTAGTAGAAGTGTGCAATAATGGATACAATACAGACTCACAAGAATATACGTACACATATGCACACCTTCACAAATTATATCAAGCTTTCATTAGTGACTCAACAATTCAAAGAAACCTTAATTAGGCCACATTTGAAAATATGGTGATCTAGCCGACATTTCCTAATTTATTTTCACTAAACTTTATAGAATGGATTTGTCTGTACAGTTGGTGAAATAGATATCCAGATCTTGTGTGCTCTCCCTGAGAATGACTGAGTTAGAGTTCTTTGTTTTTGAAGGCTGGTTGTTTGAGATGAACTTCCAAAGTGTCACAAGGCAAAGGACCAAAGATCTCCTGAGAGCTTTGAGCTAGGTAGTTCAGTGATATGGAGTGATATGCTTATGGACAATACAGTCCAAATTGAGTGTACTCTTGCCATCAATTAGAAGCCATTGTAGGATGATCAGGGCTGGTGTGATGAACACAGTGCTTATATGAGTCCAAACTAGCTACAACATCTAGGCATGTTTAGGAGGAGCTAGGTGACTCTTGGGCATAGCTAAGAGTAAGGTGTTGCCACAGTCTGTTCTTGTGGTTGTACCACTGTGTGAAAGACTGTTATGTGATATAGGATTTTACCCCTTGAAGAAGTTTGATTATTCACCACTTTTAGTTAAGGATTTAATTAGTGCATGCAGATGGCTATTTTGTCAAGTGGAAAGCCGAAATAACGGAGTATTCACTCAGTTTACAATCCAGCAAATTGGGTGACTCAAGCCAAGATTTTGTTGGAATCGAACACTGTTGGACAGTGGGGGATAAGCACAAGCTTTTGAAGGTTATTCACTGTTTCATAATGGGTTTATGGGAGACCACTTGTAATCTCATGGTAATATTGCAGACTGGAATTACTGATATCCCCAAAATTGATAATACTGGATGCAGTAGGGCCCAAGTGATATCCTGACCTCATAAAGCATCTGAGGAGAGAAACCAATGATTCCATGTAAAGTTTGGTAAAATAACCCCCTTGAGACTGTTCATAGCATGTCCACTGGATTACTCTGTGTCTTTCTTTATCTCAGTGATTGCCCACCTTTTAGCTTATTGTTACAGCTATTATATCCACAGTAGGCCACTCTGCAATACACTAATAGTTCTGATTTTGATTCATACTGCCTGAAACGTGTTTGAATTTTATCATATACTAGAATTGTTTAGTAATGTAGATCATCCTGAAGAAGGAAGTGTATATTGTTTTGAAGTAATTGAAACGTGTTGACAATTTATTTCAGGGTTTACTGTACGGGGATCGCACAATACCTGAACTATGCATTCAAGGACAGTTTACTGAATAGCATTATAGCTGCACAAAAAACCCTATTTTAAAGTGCATAAGGTGTTCTGAGTAAAGGGTATAGGTAAGAGTTTTTAACGGATTCAATTAATTATATTTTTGTACATATGTAATTTTCAAAATAAAAAAACTTGCATATTAATTTGGTAAATTTTTTACATATTTGTATCTATGGTCTATTGTGGAATTTAGTACTTGGATGGGCTAGGATATTTACATATATTTTTGTGAAATTGACACCCCTCATTAACCTCCTAAACATTGGGGTGACCCTTTGTTTATGTGTAGTCAATATGAAGAACAATTCAGAAATTCTTTTGGGGGTACAATGTGAGGTCTTCATATATGGAGACAATATTCAGCACTAATGGTCAATTCTTTTTCAAGATCCTACTTTCCTATACATGGTGTCCATGTTTTTTGTGCATCCATGTCCGCCCTCTTATGGTGCTTGATTATACAAAGTAAGAGGGTAGAGTGAAGATTTACACTTACTTTGTAAAAAAATAAAAGTGCAGGGTCATGAGTTTTCTTTGGACCCTATTGTCCATGCTTCTGAATGCCAGGCACAGGCAGCTGGTGACACCTCTTGTGATCTCCTGAACTATTTGGAGAATGACCTCCTGTACAGTCATTCTAAGGTTCCGGAGACTGGAGCAACCCATGGGTTGGTGGTACCTCAGTGCTACCGGCCTTGCTCCTGGGTTTGGCTCATGACACACCCCTGGCAGGGCATCTGGGGCAAGCCAAAACCTTTGTACGGATATGTACCCACTTTTATTGGCCTCGCATGAGAATGACCTCAGATGAATTCTGCAGGTCCTGTCCCACCTGCCACGTCTACTTTCCAGCTGACCAGACGCAGAGTGACATGACCTGGTCCACTTCGCTGGCCTCTGTGGTAGTATGTCCTGACCCCCTAAGTGCTGTACTCCAGTGCTTAATTTGTAAAATATGAAGTGCCAGGGTTCTGACCAGGAGGCCATTGCAGCTTGTACCACCCATCGCCCTTGTCATCGCTGCCAAAACAACTACTAACCATCTCTCTCGCACGCATGTAAATGCGACAGTTCAGATTATTCCAGGTCCCCAAAGCAAAAGGAATGGCTGGGGAGGCAGGTATTAGCAATTTGTAATGTATATTGTATTTCTAAACAACCGTTGTTCTGCTCATCTCTAAATTAGATGAGCAGCGCCACCATGTGGTACACTGTTCTAAGTATGGTGATGACAATTAGGTGCCGGTGCAGAGCACTGGAAACCAATTAAGTGCCGGTGCTGAGCACCGGAAAGCACCGGCTCAAATTAAGCACTGCTGTACTCAAGGTCCTGCACCCTTGGCTAGAGTCGACTGTACTCCTAACTGTGCAACCGAAGGTTTCACCAGACCTGACACGGGGCTGTGCATTGCAGCACCTCTCAATTCCTGATCGGTTGTTTCACCTGAACCGATGCAACGTGGCACTGACCAATTCAGGGCCTTGCATCGCAGCACCACGCAGCCCCAGATCAGCGGCTTCACCGGAACTGACTCAGAACAGCCCAGACCGACACAGGACTTCATAACGCAGCACGAAGGAAAAAAGGTACAATTCCAGTGACTTGAACTCGTACTATACCCAGTCTGCTCTCCATCACAGTTGCCCTGAACTTGTGACTTTGTTCTAGTCATCTGCGACCAGATACCTGCAATTGGTGCTTTGTGCATTTTTAGCGCTACTTTCGCCTAAAACTTTAAAAAAACTCACATCTCCGTTTATACTGATTTGATCTTTGTCATTTTGGCATAATTTTATTTATTACAATTAACTATTTTTATAAATTGGTTCAGGATTTTTCTTGTCTTGTGTTTTCACTTTATTACTGTTTGAGTGCTGCATAAATACTTTACTCATTGCCTCTAAAATAAGCCTGACTGCTTTTGTGCCAAGCTACCAGAGGGTTAAGCACAGGTTTCTTTTTTGATTTTTCTGGTTCACCCTGACAAGGATTGTGTTTATTATTTGACTGGGGCTCCACCCCTCAACTAATAACCCAATTTCTTACAGTAACATTTTGTTTTACATGTACACATTGTGCCCTTCTGTTGTACGTGGGTGCGAGGTGGAGGTTTAGCAATAGGTGGCGTTTTTCTATTTATTACAGGTTGATGTTTCCATTGTGCGATCCTGTATTTTGCAACTATAATCTGGCAGTTATGGGACAATAAGTGATATGAATAATCCTAGATATCAATGAGCTGTAGGGATATGGTAAATCTTCTCATTTGTCCTGGTGTTTCTCTTACAGTTAGTACAGGCTGAACTGCTCCTTCTAGGCCTAGGGATGCCTTTGAATAAATGGGTAATAATGCTGGGTGTTTTATATTGTTATACTAATATGATAATAGATCCAGATGGATACATAAAATGTTTTTAGATGCATGCGACTCCTATACTGCATGCTTCCCAACAGTAGCGGCTAGTGTCCAATAAAAATGGTGGGCCGGAACAGTATTGGCCTTGTCAATTCTGTTTTCTATTTATGTTGTTGCAGTTCCATAGTTGTGAGCTACCAATTTTCACATATCCTCGATGGGACTCTGCATCAGGGTCCCATCGAGGATACATACGCTATTACTCTACTGAGGAGGGTTTGAATTGATTATGCTTGGATTTCTGCACCTCTACTTTTTGACATGCTTTGCATTGCACTTTGAAAGAAAATGATTAAATAAACAACCATTTATTAGGTAGCGCTTCCTAAATATAAACTCTGAAATACAGACTTTACTGATTGTTCACCTGGCTTTTGTTCAGTATCTGGAACACAAATTCCCAAATGTCTCCGTATCTGGAAAACTAAAAATGTCAGCATTTCATTTTTAAACAGCTGCACTTAGTATGCATTGCTACATCGCACCTGATGTCTCTGCACAACTCGTTTCTCTCCAAAGAACAGTGAGAATTTCTCACCACAGTGAATGTGATGTGCTTCAGGAGTTCAGAATCAAGTGCAGCGGGCACTGACCCAAATACAGTCAGGGAAGGCGCTGGGCCCGAATGGTCTGCCTGCAGAGTTTTTTAAGAAATTGGCAGGTAATATGACTCCACACGTCAACAAACTGTATGAGGAGGTGTATTGAAGGGGTGTCCTCCCCAGAGATTTTAACTTGGTGACTATAGCGTTAATCCTGAAGGCTGGGAAACTGGCAGATCAATGGGACACGTACTGCCAAATATCGCTGCTTAAGTATGATGCTAAGGTGCTCTCCAAGGTATTGGCAAATCGTTTACGAGGAGTGATTCTGGATTTGGTACACCCATACCAGCATGGCTTTATGGCCCAGAGATGGACTAGGCTCAATCTCCACTGCTTGCATAACATTGCAGCAGCTAGGGGGGCCGAGTTTCCGATGTCGGTGGTGTCGTTAGATGCGGACAAAGCGTTTGAACCAGTGGAGTGGCCATTTCTTTTCAAAATATGAGGAAGATGGGCTTCAGGCCAAAGTTTTTGTGATGGGTTGGGCTCCTCTATAAGACTCCAAAGACCCAGGTTAAAGTGAAAGGCATTCTGTCCCTGGAGTTCCCCATTGGCCGGGCCACTTTGACAGGGCTGTCCCCTTTCGCCAATGTTGCTTGCCTTGGTGATAGAGGCACTGGTGGAGTGTATTAGGGTGGATGCACAAACATGAGGCTGGCAGTGGGGAAACACGTGCGAGGAGAGAATATCCCTCTACGCTGATGATGTCCTCTTGTATTTGGCGGAGCCGGAGTAGTTCTTGGCCATGGTGAGGGAGATCTTTGCTATTTATGGGAAATACTCTGGACTGGGTATCAACTGGGAGAAGTCCCTCATATTCCCGATGGGGACTTGGGAGATCCGGGCTGATCTCCATATGCCACTTAAGGTGGTATAGGATCATTTTCGTTACTTGGGTCTCTGAATTTCAGTGGCTGGAATGACTCACTACGAGGATAACTCACCCCCCCTTTTGCACAGATTGGAAACGGATGTCACCCATTGGAAGGCGCCTCCGCTGTCCTTGATGGGTAGAGACATGCTTTTCAAGATGATTGCCCTTCCCAAACTCATGTACATTTTGCAGAATAGTCCCCCTAATATACCCGTAGCGTTCTTTCGGAAATTGATAGCCAGGTGAGAACCCTGCTTTGGCTGAATGGGCTGCCACATGTGGCTCTCTGCACCCTCCATCAGTCCACATATGTCGGCGGAACAGCCCTGCCAGACATCCACAAGTATTACGAGGCCAGTCAGGTGAGTATAGTTAATGAGTGGGCTTATGCAGCATTGGAGGATCCTGCTTACCGGCATGAGGTCCTAGGTACCAAACGCTACCTCCATGTGCTCTATGGTTGCAGGATCAGCCCGAGCACACCGGAGGTGACTAAAACAGTACTCTCGGTTTGGTGTACCCTACTGAGGGAAATGGGGTGGGAAAAGAGTTTGACACCGAAAACCTCTTTGTGGCTTGGTGTAAAGATGGAGGCGATATCGTCTCTACAAAGCTTTAGAAAGCAGTTGCGACTCCATCGCAATGGTGAAGGAGCGTCGCCCCACTGCCTGGCTCAGAGCCAGCAAATGAAAAATAAAACGATATTCTAGCATCATTTTCCTTTTCATTGCCGCTGAGCCAGCGCTGTAGGGAGGGGCGGGCCAAGCATGGGAGGGGGAAGAGGAGTGCTATCTGCAGTCCCTAGGTGCGCATATGTGTTTTGGCCGGCCGTCTCAGGCTGACCAAAACACACATGCGCATTTAGGTTTCTCCAGCTGCATTGAGCAGACGGGCTGGAGAAACCCCACAGACTCCCTGGCCTGAGCGGAGCGTCTTTTTAGCCCGCTCAGGCCATCCCTGCGCTGCTCTGCAGCACGGTGATTGGATGGGACTCTGTCCCAGGGGCTGCGGGGACCAGGAAGAGAAGAGGAGGTATCAACCCCTTTCCCCCCCGTGACGCAACCCGTCCTGCGTTCCCTCCACCCACCCTACCACCCTTTTTTTTTGACGGCCGCCACTGTTAGAAAGTGGGAACTTATTGACCTTTCCCTGCTTGAGGATGTGTGGGATGCCAATGGTATGGTCCCATTTGCTCACCTTAGAGAGGAATACGATATGGCGCCCATTCAATTCTTCAAATATTACCACCTGAGACATGCCTTGCAAGCGCGAATAACCCAGAATGAGGAAACTATGGAAGAGTGCCCCCTTGAGAGGTGGTTATTATATGGTGATATGACGGTCAAAGCAATTTCCCCAACCTATAGATCACGTATGAACAGGACACAGGGGTAGGTTAATGCATTTAAAAGAAAGATGGTAGGTGGATGTAGGGGAGCCGGAAGTTGATGATTGGCAGGAGGCACTACAATTTACCATGGAGATGACTATACAGGTGAGGTTTTGCCTATTCCAATTTAAGATTCTCCTTAGAACATATTATACCAGGATACTCTTGCACAAGTTAGGCAGAGCTGCAGATGATGCATGCTTGCATGCTTGTGGTCAATAGGGGCCCTTTCTGCATACACTGTGGAACTGCCCCAAAATCTGCATATTTTGGGAGGGGGTGAAAACTCGACTTGAAATGGCCATTGGGCTGCCTGTAGTGAGTCAGGCCTTGTTGATGTTGTTGGGGAGTGGGGAGCCTCCGATCTTACATCCTATCAGAATATCTTGGGGAACCTTGACTTTCTGCTGGCGAAAAGGGAAATTAAGCGGAAATGGGGTAGTGCAGTGGGTCCGCAGCTGCGAGTCTGGACTCAGGAGATGGATGTGTGCTGTGTTAGGGAGAAATTAGTGCACGAAGGAGGGGGATGCCCAAAGAAGTTCAAGAAAGTGTGGTGTGGTTGGACTGTGGGGGACCAAGGTTTGGGAACTGTGCCAACGCATATATGGTCTCAGGTGGGTCGTGCATGGTCGAGGTGCGGAGATAACAGAGACTCAAACACCTGGAATTGACCCACCTCATGCATGGTGCTCTTGTGTGAGACTGTAACCTTCAATAGAGCCTTGACTCTTATGTTCAGCACCAGGGTTGAGTTGGGAGGCTATAGGTGGGGGTGGGATAGGGTATCACTGCGTTGTTTTTCTAAGTTGAAGTTTTTGTGTTTGTTCTATAAATACCAAACAAATATTTCAATAAAAAACAGTACAGCATCATTCACTCTTCTGTTGTGATATTCTGAACCAGGTCTCTGACCTACTCCAAGCAAGAGAGTGTTTC
Organism: Calotriton arnoldi; assembly: GCA_963921515.1. Taxonomy (NCBI): domain Eukaryota; kingdom Metazoa; phylum Chordata; class Amphibia; order Caudata; family Salamandridae; genus Calotriton; species Calotriton arnoldi. The sequence continues at coordinate 35,017 of CAWUFW010019919.1, forward strand.
TGGCAAAGGACGTAGGGGTTCTGCTTGTCTGTAGATAAAATACATATCACTGAACATGCTTGATGTGGCAGTGTAATTTTGGAAAGGAAGGGAAACACATGTACATTCTTTGGTTTTGTGTATACTTATAATCCAGTTTGAGATAAAATAAATAATCTTGTGCATCACAAAGGGCCTCACTCCGAGATGCTCAGTAATTAGAGGTGAAGATAGTGGGACTGGAGCTATCCGTTCTGGCCAATATGGCCCCTAAGCACTGGACCGTACTTTTTTGGGAAATCATGGCGACCCCACAAACACCAGGTTAAAATTAGCATATTTTCCCCGACTCGGGACGCTTTTCAGCATATTTGGTTTTACAAGATGCATTCCCTCACGCTGTAAACGTAGCATGATTGGATAAGTCCTTTAACTGCCTGCAGGTGTTACACAAGCCTAAATCCAGAAAGAGTGACAGACACAAAAGGCGGGGAGGAGCAAGGACAGTCAGCACCAGTTCCCCTCTGGTAATGATAGATGCAGCGGGAGAACTGATGCTGGGTTGTTGGCAGTGTTCACCGTCCCCCATTGATTGTAAGGCTCCTCCGGAAGTTATTTGGTTGCCCAGCCATGGGATACACCTGCACACTTTTGAGCGATACGTTACTTAACATACTACAAGCAGTATTTAAAGCACTCCCAAACCTACCTGCTTTTTTCTGTGGAAGATAGGCAGGAACCAAGAAACACACATCCAGAAATACTAGCCCTGCCTGCAGCACCCTGGAGGAAAATGCTTTTCTCATTGTAAGTATTTCAAAAACACTAAACACTGTACCTACCTAATGCACTGGGACAACTGATGTTGACTTGCTGGAAGTGTCCTCCCTCACTCCTTGAGAATTAACAGACATGATCTGCTAAAATGGTGTTGAGACAGAATATTGAGTTGGAAATGTCAACTTACACAAATATTGAGTTGGAAATATCGTGATTCAGAAATATTGACAGCAAGAATACCGTGGTCAAAAATATCGAATTTAAGGTAAGAAATACCGTTTAAAAAAATATAGAAGTCTTTAATATTGTTTGCAAAAATATAGTTGTTTAAAATATCGATTTTTTTAATTAGTGTTATGTATTTTAGTTTATATTTTAAATGTATGTGATGTATGTTTTTTGTATAAGTATTGTTTATGTTTTTTAATATATGTGTTGAACTTTTAGTACTTATCAGTTTTAGTTTAATTACATTTTGCGTTTTTTAGTTCCATATCTGGTTGTGGGTTTATAGGGGAATAGGGTGGGAAGTAATTTAATTATAATAAATTAATTTTTATTTTTTATTTATTTATTTAGATTGTATAGTATTAATTGTGGGAAGTAATTTATTTGTAATTAATTATTAATTGGTTGTTAACTAATATTAATTAAATAATTGAAAATTAATTATGGTAATTGTGTAATGTTTTAGGAGCGGGTTATAGGGTTTATAGGGGTAAAGGGTGGGAAGTAATTTATTTTTGATTAATTAATAATTAGTTGTTAATTTATATTAATCAATTGATTGAAAACTAATTATGGAAATTGTGTAATTAATTTTAGGTGCAGGTTGTGGGGTTTATAGGGGTAAAGGGTGCGAAGTAATTTATGTTTAATTAATTAATAATTAGTTGTTAATTAATATTAAGTAATAAATTGAACAGTAATTATGATAATTGTGTGATTAATTTTAGGTGCTAGGAGTGGTGTTTATAGGGGTAAAGGGTGGGAATTAATTTATGTTTAATTAATTAATAATTAGTTGTTAATTTATATTAACTAATTAATTGATCATTAATTATGGTAATTGTGTGATTTTTTTAGGTGTGGGTTGTGGGGTTTATGGGGCAAAGGGTGGGAAGTAATTTATTTTTAATTAATTAATAATTTATTGATCATTAATGTTAATTAATTAATTGATATTTAATTAGGGTAGTTGTTTATTTTTTTGTGTGTGGGTTTTACTTTTTATGGGGTAAAGGGCGGGGAATATATTAATTTTACTTACTTTATAATTAGTTTTCATATATCATTAGTTTTTTTATTAAAAATAAGTTTTAATTGTGTAATTAATGTTTTTACAGTTTAATTTTACCAGTGGTTTGTAGGGATTATAGGGATAAAGTGTGGGAAGTTTATTAAATTTTATGAGTTTTAATTTGTTTTTTAATGAATAATATTTCTTTAATTTGTAATTAATTATGTTATTTATGTAAGTACATTTTTTTTATAAACTTTAGATGTGGGTTGTGAATTGTGTGGTGTTGTAGGGTAGGAAATAAAAAAAGTAAATTTGTGTAATAAATCATGTTTTTGATTCTAAATAATTTCTAATTAAAGATATTTATTTGTATGAAAATTATTTTTTTATTTTATTTAATATAATATTTGTAGGTAATTGTCATATGCATTTAAGATTATAATATATTTTTTTTAAATTTGTAATATTAAATATATTTGTATTTTTATGTTTAATGTATTTATATATGTTTTTATTTATTTTCTTTTTTACATATTTTTGTTGTTAATATTTTGTTTGTTTTTACTTTTGAACTGACTGGAGTGAGAATATTAATTGTTACCCCTTTGCAATCCAACATTTTCCCTACTGTTGCACTAATTGGAGTGGGAATAGTAAAATGTATCTTGCCACTATCCAACACTTTCTCTACTGTTGCACTCACTGGAGTGGGAATAGTAAGTTTTACCCCTCCGCTATCCAACACTTTCCCTACTGTTGCACTGATTGGACTGGGAGTAGTAAATTTTATCCTGCCACTATCCAACACTTTCCCTATTGTTGCACTCACTGGTGTGGGAATATTAAGTTTTACCCCTCCGCTATCCAACACTTTCCCTACTGTTGCACTCATTGGAGTGGGAATAGTAATTTTTACCTCTACGAAATCCAACACTTTCCCTACTGTTACACTGACTGGAGTGGGAATAGTAAGTTTTACCTCTCTGCTATCCAACACTTTCCCTACTGTTGCACTCACTGGAGTGGAAATAGTAAGTTTTACCTCTCCGCTATCCAACACTTTCCCTACTGTTGTACTCACTGGAGTGGGAATAGTAAGTTTTACCCCTCCACTATCCAATACTTTCCCTACTGTTGCACTCACTAGAGTGGAAATAGTAAATTTTACCCCTCCGCTATCCAACACTTTCCCTACTGTTGCAGTCATTGGAGTGGAAATAGTAAGTTTTACCTCTCCGCTATCCAACACTTTCCCTCCTGTTGCACTCACTGGAGTGGGAATAGTAATTTTTACCCCACAGCTATCCAACACTTTCCCTACTGTTGCACTGACTGGAGTGGTTAATTTAAGTTTAAAGATTTTTAAAAAGTTTAATGTTTTAATTTATAATAGAATTTTTTTTTTTAAATAGATTTTATGTTATTGGTATATATATATATGTGATCAAGACCTTTCGGAGGTCGAAACGCGTCATGGCGGATTTCAAGGGCGTTTAATCAATAAATATACTGCACCTTATTTTTGGGTCTGTCTTCGTTCATCCAGCACGATTGTAGCAGCGGAGTTTTTTTCCCGCATATATATATATATATATATTATCTACTGGCGGTCGCCAGTAGATAGTTATAGTTAGGACCTATTTTCCATAGGAAATCCGCGACATTCTATTTGAAATAACTCTTGCGCCGGTTGACGAATCTTCGCGAAAGCTTCCAACTTGTTGGAGCGCTCCGCTCCGCTCCTACCCTGAAAGTCTCGGGTTGATTCGTCAAGCGGGCGCCGAGAAAAAAGGGGGGTCCCAAAACGCGTTTTCCTCATTCATTTTTCCATAGGATCCTTTCATCGCAGCTACAGCCCGAACTGCTGAACGGAATTACACCAAATTTGGCAAAGAGGTAGCCCTTGGTTCAGTGTCATGCCTTTTGCTTAAATGATGTAAATCCGTTCAGTAGTTTCTGAGAAAATCACAAATAAAATCACATATATATCTATGGCCGAGTAGGGTCCGCGTACCCTCCCGATCACGAGCTGCATGCTAATTGGGTGTCAACACTCCAAATCAGGAAGCGTTGGCAGCCATTTTGTCCCTCGGTAGAACCGAGGGACAGAAACAAGTGCGCAAAACGCACAAAGGGGGCAGGGTAGAAACACCCTGAACCCCTAGGTCTGCTCAGGGGGTCCCACAAGGACCCACTGGGCAGAAAAGCATTTTTTTAAATCGGCGGGATGCGCTTAGGGTGCGCGAATCCCGCCGAGAAAAAAGAAACAAGTGCGCAAAATGCACAAAGGGGGCAGGGTAGAAACACCCTGACCCCTAGGTCTGCTCAGGGGTCCCACAAGGACCCCTGGGCAGAAAAGCATATTTTTTTTTTAAACGGCAGGATGCGCTCAGGGTGCGCGGATCGTGCCGGAAAAAAATCGAAGCGCGGTCTCCCGCGCTTTGATGCAAATTTGCCCCTGGGTGGCCCAAGTCCCGGGGGCATGTTGGGGGTGGGTTTATTGTTTATGGGGGCCTCTAAGGCCCCCAAGCCCTGGGGACCGCCACCCCGGGGCTTTCTAATGAAAATGGTGCGGGAGGGCTCTGAGCCCTCCCGCAGCCCCGGGACCGCCACCCCCGGGGCTTCTTTTTAGATTTTTAAATACCTGTGTGGGGGGCTCCAGCCCCCCACATGCCCCGGGGACCGCCACCTCCCGGGGCACTAAAAATTTAAAATGGGGGTCCGTTTTGGACCCCCATAGCCCCGGGGACCACCACCTCCCCGGGGCTTTGCAGATGTGGGGAGGGGGCCGCGCGGCCTCCTCCTGGAGCCTGTCATGGCCCTGGGGACCGCCACCCCCAGGGCCGGCTCTTGCAGTGTCCCGGGGTGCCTACCCCGGGACACTGTAGTTTGCTATGGCAGGACGGGAGCCTCGCGGCTCCCGTCCTGCCATAGCAAACTGCTTTGGATATTGGAAGAGAGAGCAGGAAACCTGCTCTCGCTTCCAATATCCAAAGCAATTGCTTTCCACACGGGGAGCTGCATGTTAGCAGCTCCCCATGTGAAAGCAATGCCGGCTCCCAAGGGACGCGGGGAGCCGGCGGGACTGTGGTGGGATTGGGGACCCCCCCACAGTCCCCAACGGATAGGGCCAGCCCCGGGGGATGGGGTCCCCGGGGCAAGTAGTGGCCCGGGAGGGGGGCCACGCGGCCCCCCTCCCCAAAATGAAAAATAAATGTTAAAAATAAAAGGCCAGGCCCTGGGGGATGGGGTCCCCGGTGCCATAAGTGGCCTGAGGAGGGGGGCAACGCAGCCCCCCTCCATAAGTTTAAAAAAAAAAAAAAAAGAAGGCCATGCCCCGGGGGATGGGGTCCCCGGGGCCGATTAAAGCCTGGGGAGGGGGGCCACGCGGCCCCCTTCAAATTTTTTTAAAATTAAAACAAAATATTAGGGGGCAGGCCCTGGGGGATGGGGTCCCCAGGGCCCAAAAATTAAAAAAAAGAAGGGGGGCCACACAGCCCCCCTTCTTAAAAAACAAATTTTAAAAAATACCGGCATCGCGCCGGAGGCCACGCCCTCCTTGGAGCCCTCTGCAAACGCGCCCCTGGCACGTTTGCAGATGGGGAACGAATTCTCGTTGAATACTGGGGGTCCCCGGGGGCCCACAAGCCCACCAGGAACCTTCCAGTATGCGCCAGGGGGCTGCGTTGCAGAGAGGTGTACAGAGGCCATGCCCCTTTTTACACCTCTCTGCAACGCAGCTCTGTGGCGCTTTTTGGAGGTACATGATGAGCTAGTTGGCCCCCAGGGACCCTCAGGATTCAAGGGGACTTAATCCCCCAACTTAAAATGCGCCACGGGCGCGTTTGCACAGTGGTGAAGGGAGGGCGGGGCTTCAGGTGACATGTGTGCAAACAGGCTCCGTGGCGCGTTTTAAGATGGGGAATTAAATCCCTTCAATTCTGAGGGTCCCTGTGGGCCAACTAGCCCACCAGGTACCTCCAGTAAGCGCCACGGAGCTGCGTTGCAGAGTGTTGTAAAAGGGGCGTGGCCTCTGAACACCTCTTTGCAACGCAGCTCTTTGGCGCATACTGGAGGTATCTGGTGGGCTAGTTGGCCCCTAGGGACCCTCGGGATTGAGGAGGAATTAATTCTCCAACTTAAAACGTGCCACTGGGTGTGTTTGCAGACATGTCACCTCAGGCCCCACCCCTTCCTTCACCATTGTGCAAATATTCCTCTAAAATCAGCCGAACTACGAATTCCGATTTACTCACCAGTTATCAGGAGAGACCTCAGTGCTGCACCTTTGAGCCCAGTACTGATCCTGAAAAGTAATTTTAACCGTACTTACCAGTAACTTGAATTTCCTTCCATAGGATATCATTGACTGGTTTCACTTGGAAATTCTTCTAAGTGTGGAGTTTTGGAACTTTATAATATTCCTATAAAATCAGCGGAAATACGAATTCCGATTTACTCACCTGTTATCAGGAGAGACCTCAGTGCTGCATCTTTCAGCCCAGTACTGATCCTGAAAAGTAATTTTAACCGTACTTACCAGTAACTTGAATTTCCTTCCATAGGATATCATTGCCTGCTTTTTGCTGAAAAAGTTTCTAAGTGTCGATTTTTGAAACATACAAATATTCCTCTAAAATCAGCCGAAATACGAATTCCGATTTACTCACCTGTTATCAGGAGAGACCTCAGTGCTGCATCTTTCAGCCCAGTACTGATCCTGAAAAGTAATTCTAACCGTACTTACCAGTAACTTGAATTTCCTTCCATAGGCTAACATTGACTGGTTTCACTTGGAAATTCTTCTAAGTGTGCAGTTTTGGAACTTTATAATATTCCTCTAAAATCAGCCGAAATACGAATTCTGATTTACTCACCTGTTATCAGGAGAGACCTCAGTGCTGCATCTTTCAGCCCAGTACTAATCCTGAAAAGTAATTTTAACCGTACTTACCAGCAACTTGAATTTCCTTCCATAGGCTAACATTGACTGGTTTCACTTGGAAATTCTTCTAAGTGTGGAGTTTTGGACCTTTATAATATTCCTCTAAAATCAACCGAACTACGAATTCCGTTTTACTCACCTGTTATCAGGAGAGAACCCAGTGCTGCATCTTTTAGCCCAGCACTGACCCTGAAAAGTAATTCTAACCGTACTTACCAGTAACTTATATTTCCTTCCATAGGAATCCATTGTCTGGTTTTCAGCAGAAAAGTTTCAAAGTGTCAATTTTCTCAAACTACAAATATTCCTTAAAAATCGCCTGTATGACTTAAACGCATTCTTTCAACTGTTTACAGGAGATGAACCAGTGCTGGATCCAGGATCCGACACTGAGTAAGAAAAAGTAACGATAACACTACTTACCTGCTAAGTGAATTTCCTCCCATAGGATAACATTGGTGATTCTATGTGAAAAAGCTTCTGTCAACTTTTAAAATACAATAATATTCCTTAAAAATCACTACTGTAACCAAAACGCTTTTACTCAACTGTTTACAGGAGATGTTCCAGGACTGAATCTAGGATCCAGTCCTGTGGTTAGAAAAGTAATCCATAAAGTAACTAATTGCATTTAACTAGAAATTCACATTGAGCTCAATGTTGCATTGTGTTTGAAATTGTGTTGCCCATTGCAAAAACTGTAACTACTGTACTTAAAAGTCTATTGCCTATTTTCAAAGTATTTAAACTAAAGTAATTCATTCAGAGAAAGTATATTTTGTAATGTAATGTATAATGTAATTACAATGTAATTTAAAAAATAAAATATGTAAAAATAAATAGTTTAAAAAAATGTAGTAAATCAGTATCCAAAAAATAAATATAACAATTAATACATTTAAAAATTGTCATTTACAAAACCTTTGAAATTCACTGAAAAAAACATAGGTTTCAGACATGTTATAGTTAGGAATTAGCATTTAAAAACCTTTGAAATTCACTGAAAAAACCATAGGTTTTAGGGACAGTTCTAGTTAGAAATTAGCATTTAAAAAACCTTTGAAATTCACTGAAAAAACCATAGGTTTCAGACACGTTATAGTTAGAAATTAGCATTTAAAAAACCTTTGAAATTCACTGAAAAAACCATAGGTTTTAGGGACAGTTATAGTTAGTTGGACATTGCACTCGTACAAAACCCGTGAAATTCCCCGTTATAGTTAGTTCAGCTAACTATAACTCGCGCCCCCGCAATTCACTGCTGATGACGTCACATATTACATCACTCATGACATGGTCAGTGACATCACTGATGACATCACTGATGACATCTCAAATGACATCACTGATGACATCATCCATGTGATAATTTCATGCATCTTCTCACACCCTAATATAACTTTTGATACACCCACTCTTATTTACAGACTGCCATTCTCAAAACCATAGACACTCCAACACCAAAAACTACATACCCACTCACTGATTCTTAGGTCTACACACACATCCACTCACTCACCCGTACACTCACTCATACTTACAGTCACTCAGTACTGGACTATCATATGCACTCATACACCTATATAAACACTCACACACCGCCACTCATCCATAGAGGTACTCACACACCTAGTCAGTCATGCAAAAATTAATCACACACCCATTTACTCACCTATACAGTTATACACACACCAGCTCACTTACTCATACAAATACTAGCACATTCTTACGCTCTTATACAATAACTGATACAAGCACACACGCATCCATACAGCCACTCTCACAATCACACACTCTCACTTATAGCCTTTTAAATACTCTAACACACATATATACTGCCTTTTACATATGTAGTTACTCGCACATGTACCACTGAGATATACATTCACTCACTAACACACCCATACACACACTCACCCACCCAAGCAGTCCATCACAGACGCACTCTTCAAATCATGCACCCAGTGAATCACCCACTCACACATCTATGTACAGAGTCGCACACACCCCACCCACACAAACACTCAGGCACCCATACAGATACTCAGACAACCAATCAATAACTCATATAGACACTCATGTAGCTATTCACAAACCCATGCAGCCACTTACACAGCAACAGACAGACGGATACAGACATTCACCCAGTTTAGTCACTAACCCATGCATTCAGTAAGATACGTTTAATCACTCACTTATACAGTTAGTCACACACCTACTAAATCATCCATACAGACACTTATACACCCACTCATTCTTCAATACGCCTTTCCCTATATACATTAAAAATATTTAAACTTTACAGAAACACAGTCACTAGATGATGTCATCAGTGATGTCATTTGAGATGTCATCAGTGATGTCATCAGTGATGTCACTGACCATGTCATGAGTGATGTAATATGTGACGTCATCAGCAGTGAATTGCGGGGCGCGAGTTATAGTTAGCTGAACTAACTATAACGGGGGAATTTCACGGGTTTTGTACGAGTGCAATGTCCAACTAACTATAACTGTCCCTAAAACCTATGGTTTTTTCAGTGAATATATATATATATATATATATATATATATATATATATATATATATATATATAACCACCACTTTTTCTCCTTTAAAAGAAAAGACTCCGGACACTCCAAGATGCTGAATTCTGTTTATTGTATAACAGACAGCCTTCTACCGACGCGTTTCGCCTTTACGGCTTGTTTACGGTAAGGCAAGTCGTGTATCACTTCCGTATATAAACATATATTAAACATAGAAAATGGTTACGCAGACTATTGGCGAAAAAATATATATGAGCGCCATCTTGTCATGGTAAAATGCCCATTATTACAAGGCTCATTTGTCATCAAACTAAAGTGCAAGTGCTTCATATTTTATAAACATTGCATTGCGTTGCTTTGACTACGCTATACAAGTCAACACTACAATTATGCCACAATGATAATAATGCGTGTCAACAACAATTAGTACATTCGCTATTATGGCATAGCGTTACAAGTCATCATTTCGTTTATACCACACTAAAAATCATGCGTGTCAGCAACGATAATTAGAAATGAACTAGCATCCTCAATGTGCACTGTGCGTCCCGCCCCAGTGGGCTCACACATATTTTCGTTAACGCACTAGAAAATGTATCTGATCAATATTATTCTATGGTTCAAATACCAATACATTTCATTATGCATAAACATAAATTCGGTAAAGTGCAAAATATAAACTCATACTTCCCAACTGGGATGACAAAAACCACCCTGTATTTCTGGATTTTAAGGTGGTAAACTCGATGGTAACAGTCTAGGGTCCTGCCCAAGTGGGCTAACACGTTTATTTCATACTAATTCAGCCCCTGATAACGGCATATTTCAACACTCAATCTAAACATGTCACGGATCACTGCTAAGCAGATTCATGGTTCATCTCTTCATACATGACCTGTTTATGAGCCTTGATGTTTGATTCTAATGTTGTCCCCAAAGACTGCGTATTCCAATTTACACAAACAAAAACAAAAAGAAAAGAAAAAATCCAACTTACTTACATGCCACTAAATGAATCATATTTACAATTAAAATACTCTATATAAATTATCTTCAAAAAGAGGATATATCAAAAATAGATTTCTATTACAGTTGTGTTCAAATCTCAAGGCTTCACTATACTTAAATTTTAATTTTTTTATTATTTTTTTACAGTCCTTTGCATTTTAGGTTTTGCATATTTGGTCCTTATCCTGTCTAGCCAAGATGAATGGCTAGCTCCTCACTAGAGTTCAAGCCTGTAGGGGCTAACGTTTCAAAGTCAATAATATATTTTGACTCTAGAATCCTGAGTTGACGTTCCCTATCGCCCCCACGCTCATGTGATCTTACCGCATCTAAGATTACAAAAGACAATGATTTGTCGTTCTGGCCATGGTGGGCTTTAAAGTGTCGAGCTACTGGCTATTGTTCGTTGTTATGACGTATTGCTCGTTTATGTTCTAAGATTCTTTTTCTAGCTCTGTGTATTGTACAGCCTATGTTATATTTTTTGCATGGGCAGATCAAACAGTAAACACAGAATTCAGTGTTGCAATCAAAGCTCCCCTTGATTGTAAAGTCCTTACTGCTATTTGGGACTTTAATTTTTGTGCAGTTCCTGCTACTCACACAGGCCTTGCATCTCAAGCAACATGAAAATCCTGTTCCCTTGTAATTTACATTGGTGGTAGAATATGTTGTAACTGAATTTCGACTAAGTTCATCTTTCAGAGATTTACCCTTTCTAAAGCTTATTTGTGGGGATTCATGCAGATACTGGTCTAATACCCCATCAGTCTTTAAGATATGCCAGTTTCGATTTAATATTTTACGTACCTTGTACGCCTGGCTTGATATGTGCTTATGAACCTGATCTGCTCTCCACATAATTCTTCATCTCTGCGTTTAGGGTTTAATAAAGTTGTTCTCTGTAGTTTATCTACCTTTTCCACTGCTGCTTGAATTACTTTCTTAGTATATCCCCGTGCTTCAAATCTCTTGCACATGAGAGCTTTTTCTGCTAGAAACTCCTTTTCAGTGCTACTATTTCTTTTAGCTCGGATGAGTTCTCCATAGGGGATGCTCTGGATAAGACTGTAAGGGTGAGCACTGGAGGCAAACAGGATACTGTTCCCCGCAGTCTCCTTTCTATGCAGTTTCGTAACCAAATAGTTGTCCTGTACTATCACTTCTACATCAAGGAAGATAATTTTGCTATTACTTATATGTGATGCAAGTTCAATATTTAGGACATTAGTATTTAGTGACGAGATGAAATTTATAACACTGGATTCGTCACCTTTCCAGATTAAGAATATGTCGTCAATAAATCTTGTCCATAAAACAATCTGATCCCCATGCATTTGACAGCAATTGGACACCTGCTCCTCCCACCAGCCCATGAAAAGATTTGCATAGCTGGGGGCGAAGCAGGTGCCCATTGCCGTACCCTGTGTTTGTTTGTACAGCTTATCATCAAAGTAGAAGAAGTTATTGGTTAAGCAGTACCTTATCATTTCCACATGTAATAAAAGTGAGATGGATCTGGCTCGTAGAAAATGGCGAACAGCCTGAATCCCTAAGTCATGTCTCATTGATGTATATAGACTTGTCACATCTAATGTGACAAGTAAAAAATCACTTTCCCATACCAAACCATCAATCATATTCAGGAAATGCATGGTGTCTCTCAAATATGCCGGTAAAGCGATGACAAATGGTCTTAGAAAAAAATCTATATATTTTGATGTCATCTCCAAATGTGAGCCCATGGAAGAAACTATAGGCCTTCCAGGCGGGTTAACTGGATCTTTATGTAATTTCGGAAGGAGATAAAGTATAGATGTTTTAGCATGTTTGCAGCTCAGGCTGCAATACTCCTCTCACTCCAGTAGCCCTTGTTCCCTCCACTCATAACATTTCGTTATATCTTGTATTTGAGGAGAGTACTTCTGCCTTGGATGATTCTTGATAACAACTAAGGTCACTGAGTTGTCATTGACCTTCTCTCTGATACTCTTCTTTATTCCAAACCACAACATTGCCCCCTTATGTCGGATTGCCTTATGATGATAGTAGGGTCATTTTTAAGGCTTTCTAATGCTTTCATCTGGGCTGTTGTGAGATTCCGTTTAGATTGATTTTTCCCAAAATATTGCATCTTTTTCAAGTCCTTCACAACACTCTTTTCAAATACTTCTAGTGCATCACAATGCAACATAGGTATAAAAGTCGATTTAGGTCTAAAACCACTTGGACATGCAGCATCAACAGTTATATTCAAATTATCCAGATTTACATTAGGATCCTCGTGATGCTCAATGTTAGCATCCAATTGTGCAAGTACATGTAAGGTTTCCACATCCGATATACATTGGGTGTCCTGAACGGTTGCATTATTATCAGCTTTAGTTCTTGGTGCATGCAGGTGGAACCATTTCTTAAGTTTTAACTTGCGCAAAAAACAAAATACATCGATCCGTGTTTGTACATAGTTCAAATTCATAGTTGGACAAAATGACAGACCTAAAGTTAGTAAATTAATATCAGTGGTCGTTAACTCACGTTTTGAGAGGTTTACAACAGTCATTTCATCCCTCTCTTGGCCCGGGTAACCATTGGCGATGATTTGCTTGAATCGTCCCTTACGTCTACGCATTGCTTTTTTGTTCCTCTTGTTCCTCTTGTTCTTCCGCGCTGCCCGTATCCCCGGGCTCGCCGAAAATCCTGCTCCATATTTTGTGGATTCAGTTGATTTTGCTTCGCTTTATTCAGCAGTTGAAACTGTTTAAGGAAGTTGTTTCTACCTTGAGTACTCGTTGAAACTTGCTGACTCAGTCTTTCTACTGAGACATCCGAGGTATTACTGTATGATACGTCGCTTTCCTCTGTCACGTTGTTCCTTGCTTCGCTGCCTGTTGTCTCAGTTTCTTTATTTTTTACTTGTTGTTGTTCACTTCCCTCTGTGAACAAGTGATCATACTCACGATGAAAGGTTAAGGTTCTCCCTGACTGATAGTCTTTGAAGTCCCTTATAAACTTCCTTTGTTTTTTTGTTGTAATTTCATTCTCTAATTTAGCCAGGCGAATCTGCAATTTTGACATAAAGTCCTCTAGGCTTTCTTTAGGAACCAATTTGGATAATTCGGCTGTTGTTGTTTCTATATCCTTAAAAATCTTGGCTCAGTCTTTCAGGGCATATCTGATTAAAATGCGCATCATTATTATGGAACATTCCTTGGAGTTCCCGGCCCACTCATCCAACATTTCTGGGTCTGGGTTTTCGTATGTGGGAATGGTGTAAATACGTAGCCCCCTCGGGACTCGCCCCACATCGATGTACTTTTGTAAGGATTCCGCTTCCCACCAGTTTGACATTTCTTTTCTGTATAGTTTCTCCAATTTATCATATAGCAATTGGGCTTGATCTTCGTTATTAAGTAAAGAATGCTCTTTACTAGCTTGGACCAATGCAGTGTCTCCATTTGCCGCTTGTGAGAAAAATAGCCGACTCGATATTTCTTTTCTTTTTGCCTCAATTAGAAGAGCCATCTTAGTTACTTAGGGGCCCATTACGATACCCGGCGTAAAAAAATCCGCCAGGCATGGAAGCGGCAAAAATCCGCCCGCACACACCGTCTGAACACCGACCACGCCATTACGATTACACAAACCGAAAACCGCCATCGCCGGAAAAATCACACAAGATACCGCCCGCCATCGTCCGAGTCGGAGTCAAACCGCCCGCCACGGACGGAAACACGCACGACAACACAAAACCGCCCGCCCTCACGCCCGACACACCGCACGTGAGATTACGATCGCACCGCCATGAGCGCGGGAAAACTACAAATATACCGCCCGCCAGCGCAAACAACGCCGATGAGAACCGACACGGCAGAAGCCATGGCGCCCACGTCCCTGCACAGAAACCATCCGCTGACAAAAACAATCGCACACAACATGGCCAACAAGTCCACACAGCAAGGCACGCACAAATACACAAGCACAGTACACATCCCGAAAACACCCCCTGGACAAACAAAAACTACAAAGGCCAGAACCCCAGACACAACACACCTGAAAACAACAGACCATGAGGACACACCCACATAGGTAAGTACAAAAGCAGCACTCCCACAGACCACAACCCCTTGCAACATTGCAAACTAGAGAGGAGAGGAGAGGACACAGTGACACAGCAAGGACAGCAGCACACCACAGAAACGCACACATCACAACCACCACCACCACCACCACCACCAAACACCGGCACCACAAACCCCTGCACATTACACAACACACACCGCACCAGCACCACAAACACCATGGCACCACAAAGAATGCCCAAGTTCACGCCCATGGAGCTGACGGTCATGGTCGACGAGATCATCAAGGTGCACCCACAAATCTATGGGAACCTGGTCCAGCACACACCACTAGCCACCAGAAAGAGAATGTGGAACCGGATCGTAGACCAGGTCAATGCAGTCGGGACCTTGCCCAGGAACAGAGTCGAAATAAACAAACGGTGGAATGACGTCAAAAGCCTGGTCAAGAAGAAGGAGAGCAAGAACAGAGAGCTGGCTGCCGTCACTGGCGGAGGGAATCCCGCGCTCTTCAAGACCTTCAAAGCGTGGGAGGAGAAGGTGCGAGTCATCATACATCCCGAGATCCTCGCCGGATTAGCAGGGGGAGTGGAGGCTGGTAAGTACAAACTAATGTATACCAGCACACCGCTATGTACTCACATGCACTACCACCATGCCACAGCTCCCAGGGACAAACACCCCCATGTCCAGCACACAATACACAACACATCACACACACATGCAACAGACACCACCACACACAGCCCAAACCCAACAACTGTAAGATGCGTGGGGACATGTGTACACTCAGCCAGCCACGTAACCACCAACAGGTCCCCAAATATGCCAGAAGCGCCACAACGAGCACCCACCACACCCATGTGTCCGCCATAGCTGCACTAACCGACAAGTAACAGGTAAGTGGCAGGAACACAAAGTGCAGTGGGTGGGAGGGTGGACAGCCCAAGTACAAAACACACCAGGCCCCTAGTCCCACAGCACAGCAAGGAGGAGCATCCCCACACCCCACAGCCACGTGTCAGCCACCGCAGTGCACAACGACAGCCGAAAGGTAGACATCACGGTCCACAGCAATCGGTGTCAGTGGGTGTCCAGCCACCACCACGACCCACAACACCCCCCACCCCCACAGACCTGCAACATGGAGCACCCCCGCTTAGAACCATGTGGCATCCAGTACAGTGCACGCACGAACAACCTGCAGGTGGGAAACTGGACAGGGCTGGATTACTGGAGGCATGAGGACCGTAACACGACCAACACATGGGACATGTCAATCAATCAATCAATCAATCACGGCATTTATAGAGCGCGCTACTCACCCGGGAGGGTCTCAAGGCGCTGGGGGAGGGGGTAAGTTACTGCTCGAACAGCCAGGTCTTGAGCTGCTTCCTGAAGGCGAGATGGTCCTGGGTTCGCCGAAGGTGAGTGGGGAGGGAGTTCCAGGTCTTGGCCGCCAGGTAGGAGAAGGATCTTCCTCCGGCGGTGGTTCTGCGGATGCGTGGTACGGTGGCGAGGGCGTGGCTGGTTGATCGTAGCTGGCGTGTGGGCGTGTAGAAGGACATGCGGTCGTTGAGGTACTTTGGGCCCAGGTCGTGGAGGGCCTTGTGTGCGTGGGTGAGGAGTCTGAACGTGATTCTCTTGCTGACGGGGAGCCAGTGCAGGTCTTTCAGGTGTACGGTGATGTGGCTGTGTCGGGGGATGTCCAGGATGAGTCGTGCGGAGGCGTTCTGGATGCGCTGGAGTCTCTTTTGAAGTTTGGCTGTGGTTCCGGCGTAGAGGGTGTTCCCATAGTCCAGTCGGCTGGTGACGAGTGCCTGGGTGACGGTCTTCCTGGTTTCAGTGGGGATCCATCTGAAGATCTTGCGGAGCATGCGCAGGGTGTTGAAGCATGAAGATGAGACGGCGTTGACTTGTTTGGTCATTGATAGGGAGGAGTCCAGGATGAAGCCCAGGTTGCGTGCGTGGTCCGTTGGCTTGGGTGCGGTGCCCAGGGCCGGGGGCCACCAGGAGTCGTCCCAGGCGGAGG
Source organism: Calotriton arnoldi (assembly GCA_963921515.1). NCBI lineage: Eukaryota > Metazoa > Chordata > Amphibia > Caudata > Salamandridae > Calotriton > Calotriton arnoldi. The sequence continues at coordinate 51,636 of CAWUFW010019919.1, forward strand.
GTGATGAGCCCAGGATGAGGACTTCCGTCTTGTCTGAGTTCAGTTTAAGGCGGCTGTTCCTCATCCAGTCGGCGACGTCTCTCATCCCGTCGTGCAGGTTGGCTCTGGCGGTAGTGGGGTCGTTGGTGAGGGAGAGGATCAGCTGGGTGTCGTCGGCGTAGGAGATGATGTTGAGGTTGTGTCGGCGTGCGATGGCTGCGAGGGGGCTCATGTAGACGTTGAAGAGGGTCGGGCTGAGTGAGGATCCTTGTGGAACGCCGCAGATGACTTCGGTGGCTTCGGATCTGAACGGGGAGAGGCGGACTCTCTGGGTTCTTCCGGCGAGGAACGAGATGATCCATTCCAGTGCTTTCTCTCGGATTCCGATGTTGCTGAGGCGCTTCACTAGGGTGCGGTGGCAGACGGTGTCGAACGCCGCGGAGAGGTCCAGGAGGATGAGGGCAGCTGTTTCCCCGTTGTCGGTTAGGGTTCTGATGTCGTCGGTGGCTGCGATAAGGGCGGTCTCGGTGCTGTGGTTGGCCCGAAACCCGGACTGCGAGGGGTCGAGGGATCCATTCGTCTCGAGGAAGGCGGCAAGCTGTCTGTTGACGGTCTTCTCGATGACTTTGGCCGGAAACGGAAGGAGCGAGATGGGGCGGTAGTTCTTGAGGTCGGTGGGGTCCGCCGTTGGTTTCTTCAGGAGGGCGGTAAGCTCGGCGTGCTTCCAGCTCTCCGGGAAGGTGGCGGTGCGGAAGGAGGAGTTGATGATGTCCCGGAGATGGGGTGCGATGGTGGCGTCGGCTTTGTTGAAGACGTGGTGTGGGCAGGGGTCGGTTGGTGATCCGGAGTGGATGGAGTTCATCGTGCGGGTGGTGTCTTCGGTGTTGATCGGGGTCCAGTTGCAGAGGGTGGTGGTGGCGAGGGCGTGGCTGGTTGTCACGTAGCAGACGAACACGCAGCACCGCCCACCGTCACGAACAAGTGAACAATGTGCACACGGACATGAACCACAGACTCACACCCCACATGACCCATCACAAACACAGCAACACCCAAGGAGCCACGTCTGCATGCACAAGCCACACTGAATATAGTACCACACGGCAGCCACTGTACAACCCATCACACACAACCGAAACACCATTGAAGTCCTGTCCATGTAGCCCCTACTGCCTGTCAACCACACACCCCCCAACTACGCCTATGTAAGACAAACAACACTAGACGCAACAGAGCGGAACAACATAAATGCACACGAACACCACTGAACCCATCAAACACACAGACACACCATGCACATACAACATACCATCCATCCCATCCGTCAGCCCCAGTCTCATGAAAGGCATGTCATCCGCACAGCTGCCACACATACAGCAGTCACGCTAAGATACATGCCCATGACCAACCATGTGCCAGAAGTCAATGAAGCGCACGACACACTGTGAGCAACAACACACAACATGGGCCACACCCCCCGAGCACTGCAGTGATGCACATGGCACAGGGCAGCACGCACACCAAGGAGATGGGACAACTGCAATACGTTGGCTGGCACACAACCATCACTCACTCATAACGATGCGTCCAATGCCATGTCCAGTAATCACAACAGACAGCAAATATGCAGGCCATGTCAAGCATGCACACACCTCAAACCATGCACTGTCATGCTGCCACAACACATGTCACGTTCGGCACCCATGGCTCACAGCATGTACCCCAAAAGCATATTCCATCCCAAATGCGAATCTGGGGCATGGCCCCCATGTTGCCATATGCGTTCCTAAGCGTCCCATCTGAACACCAAAAGCAAAGTACAAACCAGACCCAGGATGGGCCAGGAGCCCGCATACACCAGAGTCACAATACGTAGGGGCACAGCAACACACCCATCGGCATGGCCAATCCGTCCCATGCCACATGTGCACAGCACACAGTCCCATTGTCAAGCACACACAACTACAAATGCTACAGCCACACACACGCCTCCGGGAAACCCATGTACGAGATTGCACGAACTGTTAATGTCAGACGACAAATACATACTTCGCCAGGTGCAACACAATAACAAATCTCATTCTCTCCACAGGTGACGAACTGCTGGATGCTGGGGATGGAGACAGCAGCCAGCACAGCCAGCCTACAAGCCCCCAACGAGGACACACGGATGTGGAGGATCTGTCCTCCTCTTCGGACACGGACCACCAAGCAGGCCCATCTGGTGTGGCAGGGCCCAGCCGCTCCCCAGGACCCCTCCTACCCACCAACCCATCATCCAGGGCTGCTGAACATTCCCAGCCCCCTGCTGCCACTGTCGTTGCGGCCACACCCATGGTCATTGCGGCCACACCCACGGTCATTGCGGCCACACCCACGGTCATTGCGGCCACTACCATTGCCGCAACCGCCACCATCGCCGCACCGACCACCACCGCCGCCACCACCACCACGTCTTCGCTGGCACCAGCCCCAGCGCAGGTGGTGGCCCGGCCGACTGGATCCACCCTGGGAGCCACAGCGAGGACCGTGGTGAGCAATGTGGCTAGTGGGCAGGCCGGTGGCAGCAGTACTGGTAGGAGGAGCAGGGTCAGGGAAACGCAAGTCTCCCCTGGGAGCCATGCCCTGCCTCAAATGGCCAGAGTCCTTGGGGCCTATGAAGAGGCCCAAGAACAATGGGTCAGGTCTGCTTCAGACACGCGGGAGGTGCTGGGGGTGCTGAGGTCCATGGACGCCCGTATGGGCCAACTCGTGGACCTCATGGGCCAGCTGGTGGTGGCGGTGAGGTCACAGCCAGGGACAGCAGCTCCACCACCGCCACCACCTGCCGGGGCGCAGGGTCGAGCAGCAGTGTCCAGTACCCCTGCGTCCACAGCCAGTGAGCACACCTCACCCCACACCAGCAGGTCGCCACCACACACCCCCTCCCAAACGTGGAAGGGGCCGTCCGAAGTACAAACAGATCTCCCGGGAGGACTACGCACGCTCCAGACGCAAGTGAGGCAGCCAGCCAGCCTTCCTTGACCACCCACTGCATTGACTTGGACTACGATCCCACTCCACACAGCCATCTGGATGGCATGTGTCTGTTGGACCATGGACATGGAACAAGTGGGTACACCCTGAGCATCACGCAGCCGTGACCGACAGCTCATTGTCACTGCACGCACCACTTTTGTCATCACCTCGCACACAATCACATGTCACAGTTTGAAATAAATGCACCTCTTACACAAACTGCTGTTTGTGCCCTGTGTTTTATTTGTACGGAATACAACGGCCACCTTGGGCGGAAAGGCACCTGATGCGTGGCATGGCAATGGAACCGGAGGGCCTGTAGGGACCTAGGGGTGGGAGACAGAACAGGAGCACATTCAATGAGTGTGTCACACACCCATCACACAGTACATGTCAACAACTACAAGCAATGTACACACATCGCACAGAGCAATAGGGCACAATGCCACAGCCACCAACAGTGGCATACTACCCTGGCCATGGAGCGTTGACACACAGCACGCAGTGAACAAACGGCCACCCTGACACAGCACACACACACCTGCACAGACACAGCCACATCAGCCGTCGTACATGGACACTCACCGTCAAGTGAAGTAGTGGGCGATGAGCTGCTGCCGCACATTACCAGCTTCCTCCTCTCCGCTGTCCTCCTCACTCGAGCTGTCCTGGTCTGCGGGCTGGGGCCCTGGTTGATCTCCGTCATCCACGATGAGGGGGATCTGCTTCCGAATGGCCAGATTGTGCAGCATGCAGCACGCCACCACTATCTGGCACACCTTCTGTGGGGAGTACGCCAGCGCACCCTCGGTGCGGTCCAGGCACCTGAACCTGGACTTGAGGAGGCCAAAGGTACGCTCGACCACACGTCTGGTCCTCCCATGTGCCTCATTGTAGCGATCGTCTGCTGGGGTGCGAGGATTCCTCAATGGACTGAGCAGCCATGCCCCATTCGGGTACGCAGAGTCACCTGGGTGTGAGGGACACAGAGAACCGTTGCTATTCCAACTGGACAGGGGACAGCATCGCACAACCAGCACGCTACACCACTCCACATACTCACCGACAATACAGCCACGATCCTGTTGCAGATTGGACATCAGTCGTGGCAAGATGCTGTTGCGCATTATGTGTGCGTCATGGGCCGAGCCTGGGAACTTTGCACACACGTGGGTGATCACCATGTCCGCAAGGCACACCACTTGCACATTCAGGGAGTGCGTGTGCTTCCTGTTGCGGTACAGGTGCTCAGTGGCCTGTGGTGGAACAAGGCCAACATGTGTGCAGTCAATGGCTCCAACGACGTGTGGGATTCTGCCAAGGGCATAGAATGCACCCTTCACTGCCGCCAATTCACGAGCCCTGGGGAAGCGGATGTACCTGTTTCGGTACAGCATCATGGCTGCCAGTACATCCCTCAGCACCTTGCTGAACATGGGCTGGGACATCCCTCCTCCACTGCCCACTGTGTGCTGGAATGACCCAGTGGCGAAGAAATGCATGGCGGCCATCACCTTAGCCGTGGGGGTGACAGCTGTCGGATACACCCTGCGGGGACGGAGATGGGGTTCCAACATGGCACACAGTCGATGCAGGGTTGGCCTGTCCAGCCGAAACTTCCTAATGACCTCTGTATCGTCCATGTCCGCCAGCAATTGGTATGGGCGGTCAATGTTCGGTCTCCGCCTAGGGAAAATGGCAGTGGACACATGTCAAAGCAACACAACACATAGCAATTTCGCATACACATCACTGACATGACTGAGCAAGCACATGAGCCACAGCCCAGCTGTCAAGCTGGGACGGCACGGCCACAATACACTTACACAGGTCTCCCAACAATGGCAATGGCTAGTGATACAAACCACTGCCATGTGCATGCACATGGGGATCTAGGCCCCAATGACTTGCGGGGCGTGCTGATGTGGACTGACTGCATATTCGTCAAGCGGCAACGCCACGGCAACATGAATGTCTGCTGAGCATGGAACTGCTTCCGAGGCTGGATGAGTATGGCACACGACGACGACGATGTGGGCACAGGCTGAGCGGCCAAAACAAGTGGGACCTGTGGCACGAGGGGATATGAGACAGTAGTAGGTGTCAGCACTGCACCCTATGTACAGCACTGTACGGATCACACCTCCCGAAACATTGACAGGTGTCCACATTGACAGCCCCATGCCAAGACGGCTGTGTGCTTGCAGTCACACGTCACAGGTGAGAGGTTACATTGCACGTGCCAGGTGGCAGACGTACATAGTGGGAGCTGGCATGTGTGTGCATGTGTCTCCTGTTCAGGATCCACCAGATGGGCGCTGACTCTGTACTGAGCATTGGACACAGCATGTTCCGTGGAAGGCTTGTGTGTGTGGGATGGTGGCACTGGATGTGCCTCCGTTGGGTGGGGGGCCATGCACAGGGCGGGTACGTCGATGATTGCGCATTGTTGGTCACGGTGGGTGCACCCACTCAGATGTGTTGCCCTGTGTTCAATTCCTATGTCCGCATGATGATGGACTGTAGATGTGGGCAGACTACACATTGGTCGATGTGCTGTCTATATGCATGTGCCTTCACACCAGGCACAGCTGCCCCTGCACATGTGACCCCTGCTGGACTCGCTGCTGGGTCTGTGGAGCTGATGCACCTTTTGTGCGTGGGGCGGACAGCTCTCCTCACTTCCCTCATTGCGCATGTCATGACTTTGCCGCAGGTGACATGGATCATGGAGGGCACACATGTACGCGTGGGTAGGCTACACATGATTGTTCACTGGTCGCCACCCCCAGTCAGTGTTTCGAATGGGAAGGTTGTCGTGCTGGTGGTATATTCGATGTGGCGGATGGGCGGGCCTAGGTGCGGGCTTACATTCCGGACATGGGGGTAGTTGGATTGGCGACTAGTTGCAGTACACACGGGACACGTCTCTTCCTTTCCACATCTGGGTCATCCCTTGTACTCACTGACAGTGATACAGTCATCTTCGCCCCAGCCCTCATGTCCTCCCCTCGCTCTCCCAATATGCATGTGCTCCTGCGAGGCTAGCGCTTGCACAGGCAGCCCCAAGCTCGCACCAGAGAGGGCAAGGAGTGTATGTGTGGGTCCAGTTGCACGAGTGGGCTGTCTCAGGGTATGATGTGTTGCGGGACGCCGTCCACCTGCGTGGTGCCCCAAATGGAGACCCGGCCTGCATGGACTATGCATCACAGTCTTCGCCTTCCGGATCCGCCACCTGCGACACCCAGTGGCTGTGGCTGCCCTTGCGGCCATGCCGCGTCCGTCTGTGACTGATGGCCCACACATTCACTCTTTGGCCTCTCTGGGGAGGGCTCGGGGTAGTGGCGCACGCGCTTGCACTTAGTCGCAATGGCATGTGGCGTGGTTGGTATAATGGGCAATGGATGGGATGGTGCGAGCCACCTCCCGTGACGTCAGTGCTGCTCGTGCTGTGGTGCGTCCCCTCACACTTCCATTTGACTTGTGCCATGCTAGACATTGAGGTTCTATTGCCTGCGTGATATGACCAGGAGGAGCGCGAGGAGACCTCTCACACACCATGCTCCACTGCCATCCCGTGCCCTGTATCGCCTGTGCGGATTGACTATGTTGGGGTTACACCTGGTCGACTGGGGCTGTGTGTGCCTTGTCAAGGGGCATGGCGGGCGCACAACAGGATCCAGCTTGTCCACAGAGGGTGGGCTGAGGTGCGCCTGGTACCGCTTTGTACGTGTGCCCGGCTGCTGTGCACACACGTGTTCACTCCCCCCGACAGGTGTCCTCTCACAATGCCCAGGGAAGCGGTGGTGTACTGTTCATGACCCCTCCCGACACGGCGTGCTCCAACTTGGCATGTGCGCATCTACCCGTCACACCCACCCACCTGAGCACTGCGTCCATACGACTTCACACGACACATGTGTGTCTTCCACAGTTGTGCTACTCATTTGCGTTGACATCCAATACCAGTGGACTACATGGTCATGTCACGACTGCCGTGTACTTCACATACTCTCATCCTCTCTCATTCGTACTTGTGAAATGAGTCAGCGGAGACAGTCTTGGTTTCAAACATTATATTGAGTCTTCTGTCCTCTGTGATGCAGTATAGTGGACACTACTGGCAGCGGAATACATGTTGAGGATATACTGAGCATGATTGCAAATGGGATAGGGTGTGGGGTTACATGTGATTGGCTGTTGCATGTGGGATGTGGGCTTCAGAGTTACATCTGCTTGGCCAAGGCTGTGCTAATGTACATTTACGTATAGCTGCGGAGCTGCGGACTTTGACACAGACGGTATACATGTAGCCTACCAGACCGCTTGGCATCATGGGCACAGTCCATCTCAGTTCCATGTGACAGGTTTGCTGCGGTTGTTCCTCATGCACGCGTGCATGTGAGATGACATCAGGGCATGTGCTTGCGTGCATGCAGCGGCGTGCCACTTGTTGTTGCAATGTGGTGGTTACTGGACATGTCACAGTCACTGGGGTCTTGTTGTTGTTGTATGCACTTGTCGTCCATGCAAAGGTCCTGGTATGGGATTCCCGGGGCGGGGGTGGGAGGGGTGCAGCACCCACAGACTCCAGGCGACCTATTCATGTCCACTGAGCGGTGTGTGTGTCCATGGGCGCTGGATCCATGTCGTGTCCTGGTTGTTCGTGCAGTTCCGTCAATGTGGGTGCGATACACAGACCCCATGCCACTGCCTCCCACGATGCATGCGGTGTTCCTGGATGTGATGGGGAACAGTGTGCATGTCCCGGTCATATCCGATGTCATGGCGATGTCGTTGATGGTGTGGTAACAGTTGCCGGTCGTTTGGTATGGCTGTTGTGGTGGTGACTGGCCAGTCCGTGCGGAAGCTAAGCATGGGTGCGGGGTTGGACATCATAGGTCAATCGGGAACCTGCGTTGTGGTCCGACGAATTTACAGGTTGTCAGGTATGCGATGCCGTCCAGCAGGGCTTCCATGTCATTGGTGGTGTACATGTTTGCCAGCCAATGTAGCGGATGGTGGCTGTCAAGGTGTTGTTCGTAAGTTGTCCCTTGGAGGACCATGATGGGGCATGCTGGGTGACATTCGATGTAGCTGTTCTCGATGATCCGTCGTGTGGAGGCACAGTGGTCCCATTTCAGTGCGGGTGCGATGTTGGCCACATACGCCATGCCCCCATAGGCAGAGCAGGCCCTGTCGTGTGCGTCCAGAGGGAGGAGTAGTGGTAGCAGGTCCGCCTTTAGACATGCCGGGTTGGAGAGGCATATCTCCACGGGATGCTGGTAGGGACACCTCCGACAGTAGAAGACGGGCATGACGCAGCTGAACAATGTGATGCGGTAAGTCAGTCGGTAACTTACGTTCAGCAGGGACAGGAGATCGCATCCCAATATATGTATCAGGTTGGTTTTGTACAGCTTGAGCTGTCCGGCGGAGTTGGGTAGGTGTGTTGCGGTTGCCATTTCGCAGCGGTGCGTTGTGGTGGCGTGCTCCGGCTGTGTGTGCAGTCTGCAATGTGCACGCTCCGAGGTTGCTGTGAGCTCTGTGTAGTCGTAGGGGGACAGGACTTGTGTTCTGTTGGCTTGTTTGGAGGACACGGGCCCTCATCCCACATGCTTCTCAGACAGTTCAAGGTCAGTGATGTGTGACTCCTTCCAATTAACTTGCATGTGGCCGACATGGGGGAGTGTTTTCTTCTTTCTTCCCCGTCCGTTGTGTGCTTCTGTGATATGCGCTATCTGCCCTGTGGTCGGTCTCCTCGGCATGCCTGTGTTGGTCTTTTCTTGGACAATGGCTGTATTCACCGGCTTCTTTCGTAGGGCTGTGGATTCGGAGTTGGAATGGAAGGTCATTCAGTGCTGTCTGCTCTCCCTTGTGTGGGCGGCAGGCTGCCTTTCCGCTCTGCGTTGGGCCTTGTGTGTGAATGTTATTCTTGGGCCACCTGTTGTCGGTCCCCGGGCTCTTTGGTGTTCCGTTTTATATGTCTTGTTCATATGTGCAGGGTGGTATGGGTGTTTCAGTGTGGTACTGGCGTTCCTCTTCCCGAAGGGGCCCTGCTTCTCCTAGTTGGTGTTGCCGCCGCTGTGTGCTTCGCCATGTTTGTTACACTGGGGTGTGTCCTGCTGTTGCGTGACTTCACTGACATGTGTGCGTCGGTTGTGTGGCGTTGGGTGTTGTCCGTGAATTGGGCGTTGGGGACATGTCTGTGGCAGGCCTGTCACGTGTCATGTGCGTTCGGGGTGGGGCTGATGTGTGTGCTGCTTGGTTGTGTCCCTGTGTCTGTGTGCGACGCATGCATGGCGCTGCGGTTGGCCTCTGCGTTGTGCGCATGTGTGGCGGCGTCATCGCCGCTTTGGGGCCGTGACGGGGTCGTTGGTTCCTAGTCCCAGGTGGTGTGTACACATGTGTTACGCGATGTTACGATTTGGCCTGTGTGTCATATGTGGATGCAATGGTGGATGTGTAGTGTACACGCGCTGGGGGGTTGTCCGCTTTTTCCGCCTCTTGCACTGTGTGCGCTGTTTGCGTGCACTTGTTGTGTGTGTGCCTACCTGCGTCTCCGCGGTACGTTGCGTCCTTGGTGGTGCATCAGCAAGAGCATGGGGAGGGCCTGCAGTGCTGGATTCATGCTCGGGGAGCCGCTTCTTCGTTGTCCGTGCTCGGCGTCCGTGTTACCGCTTCGGTTTGTCGTACGGTATCTCTTGGCAGTGGGAGCCGTTTGTTTGCGGCATCGTAATTTATGCGCCGGGCGGGACGTGTTTTCGTCGGACGGTGTGTGTCAGTTCGGCTGCGCCGCTACGTGTACGGGCGCACTTTGATGGCGGACGGTGTTGCTGGCTTGCCGGCGGTGTTTGGCCTACTTTTCGCATCGTAATTGGGCGGGCGTGTGGTCTGCTGCGTGCCGGCGGTAACTGGTGGTTTTTGCATCCGCCAGCACGGCGGTTGTGCTTCCGCCCGCCATCGTAATGACCCCCTTAATACTTAGAACTTTCACTTCTGCGCGTACCAAATGTACGCGCTTGATGCACCTTGGTGTGGGCTGAGGATTCAAGTTTCTGAACCTTTCTTCCCACTCCGCTTCCTCAGGTTGTCAGGATTTCAGCGTTTCCCACCATGTAATTTTTCATTATCGATGCGAGGATGCATTTGAGTCCTGACGAGTCTTCCGACTCCCTCGCTTCTCACCTGCCTCCTTCGCCGCCGCACAATGCACACTTGGGCGTACCGCTGGCTTTACCTTGTTCTTTGCCTCGGTTACAATTTTTAATGCCGATCACCTACTCCTCTTCCAATTCACCATTGCTGGATGTATGGAGATTTTGAATAATTGCCAGGAGTCACTTGAGGGAAGCCCCGAACTTTTGATTAGAATCACACACGTAGGTCCGGTAGTGCGGAGCTTTACCACGCGGCGGTCCAGAGCGGAATCCGGCGTTCCTTAATTTAACCACCACTTTTTCTCCTTTAAAAGAAAAGACTCCGGACACTCCAAGATGCTGAATTCTGTTTATTGTATAACAGACAGCCTTGTACCGACGCGTTTCGCCTTTACGGCTTGTTCACGGTAAGGCAAGTCGTGTATCACTTCCGTATATAAACATATATTAAACATAGAAAATGGTTACGCAGACTATTGGCGAAAAAATATATATGAGCGCCATCTTGTAATGGTAAAATGCCCATTATTACAAGGCTCATTTGTAATCAAACTAAAGTGCAAGTGCTTCATATTTTATAAACATTGCATTGCGTTGCTTTGACTACGCTATACAAGTCAACATTACAATTATGCCACAATGATAATAATGCGACTTTGGGGGCCCCTAGCAGTGCCCGTCCTCTGAAGCCTCCATGATGTGGCCTTGGGGACACATGTAGTGCCCCCCCAAACATCCATGCACCGTGTGCCAGGCACCACAAGGACCTTTTCTGGGCCGCAACACAAGCCGCCATAGAAAAAGGGATGTTTACGACCACCTGCCCGGCGGTCCTATCGTAATTCGGCTGTCGGTGCCGCCAACTCCTTGTCGGGCGGTCTCGAGCCCAAAATGATGGCAGTCGGACGCTCGTCCGTCTGCCATCGTAATGAGGCCCAAAGTGTCTTAAATATCATACATTTTTCAAAAAATCTTGGATTGAAAAGCTAAGAATGTCATTTTTCTGTGCTATATTTTAAAATCATTGTTCATCGTTCTTTTAAGTGTATTGTGTGCATGTTATTTTTGCATTAATATAATGAATTTGTTTTTACAATGTTTGCATTTTTTGTCTATTAATTTTAAGACTGGCATGTTGGATTTTTAGAGAAATAAAGAATTTGCACTTTAAAAGTTTATGATGTTTGAAATTGTTGTGTGATTTTGTTTAATTGGAAAAATATTTTTAAAAATGGAAATGATATATTTCATTTTTTCATTTTTTTATTATTTAAAAATTAGTTTGTATATGTAACAGTTAAACAAATAGTAAATGCTTGTTTAAGTATTCTTGTACATTTTTTAATTTGTAATAAGTATGTTTTTATGAATGCACTTTTCTACAATAAGTTATGGTGGTTGTTATGTAAAATTATTTTTATTTTCAATATTTTTTATTAAAATAAATGTATTATGTTATTTTTTTATATATATTTTGGATTTAAATAAAGGTGTTATTGTTATTTCTATTTTTGAGTGTGTTTTAATAATTTTATGTAAGTTGCTTTTAAAATGTAGAATAGTGTTACTTTATTTTTGGACAACATTTTTTTGTTTTAGTTGCAAATGTATTGTTATTTTAAATTACTTTAACTCACCCACCACTACACCTAACAATACATAACAATTTAATTAGCCTCTAGCTCTGACTAGAAGATAGGCATGAAAGCACAAAGATGTATAACTAAACAGTGAGATACACCCACTCACCCCTGATCACTAGGGACCCCAACCCCGGACATCCATGTAGGATGCACCAAATCAGTGAAAATGAAAATCCAATCGCTATTCAAAAGCCAGGAGCAAGGTCAATGTCAGTATTCGTACTCTGTAGAAATATAGGGGGCCACCAGTGGACGGGGGGCGGGGTAAATGGGAAGGAGTTACACAGTTTCATAATTTCAAATGTAAAGTACAATAATTTTGCAATTAAAAATAAGCAGCACAAATGTTTTTTTTAAAAAGGTCTTGTGAACATGAAAGCCAATGTTTTTCCTTTTTAGGACAAAAACTGTATATGGGAAAAAAGAAACTGTTGGGCCACAATACCCGAATTGTATATCGCAACTGTATCAATACCTTATGCTGAATGTACTTAAGAAATGCCAATAAAGTTTGTTTAAAAGAAAAAAATTATTTTAAAATTACATGAACTTATAAATTATAAAGTTGCATTACATTTTTGTTTTTTTTGGTACTGCTCCAAATTTACCTTTTTATGTCATGTGTTTTCTTGCAAATTATAATATAATTTTTATTTTAAAGTCTATTGTAACTTTCTGGGCATGGAAATAGTGAATCTGATGCTCCCCACTACACCCCCCCAAAGTGCAATACTTTCCTCAATTGGTATATTTGGGAGGGGGAATAGTAAATATGACCCCTCCAAAATCCAGCACTGGGAACAGTATTTTGAACTTTCCAAAACTTTCACCACTTTCCCAAATGTGCTTACTTTTGGAGTGAAAATAGTAAATTAGACCTTCCCCAAAGTATAACACTTTTTCTAAGGGGGCTAACATTTTATTAGGAAGAGTAAATGTGATATCCATAAACTGTTGTCATATGTTTTTTTATTTTGTTCATTAAAATGTTATAGTAATTAATACATGGACTAAAATATTTCCTTTTTTTATTACTATGGTTTTTGTAAAGTATCATGTTTTAGATTTTATAGTACATTTCTAAATATCTCTTTTAATATAAAATTTTTACTGTGTATTATTAAATAATAATTATAATACTTTTTTGGGAATATTTCTTTATTTGCAAGAAAAAAATGATATTACTCCTGAATAATTGCAACTACACATAAAAATACAGTAGTAGCGTACATACATTTTTACTTGTAATTACACCGTTTTTTTACGTATGTTGTACAGTACTTTTTAACAAACGTACTTTTTTACATCACTTATATTTGTTAAATATTATAATATATTAAGAATTTACTGGGAAATTGGTTTTATGTTTTTATCAGTATTTTCAAACCTATATTTATATATAAAACATTGTTGTACATTTTTGTAACAGTCCCTTTCTAAACATTTTTAACATGTTGTTTATTATTTTATAAACATGAATAAATACATCTTTTAATGTTTTCTTTTTACATGTATTTGTATGGGATGGAAGTCTTTTTTTAATTTTCATTTTTCAACAATGATTTTGTAGTCTTTCTTTGTTATTTTGGACTGTTTACGGGATTTACTGTCACGATTACCCAATTCTCCGTGTCAGGTAAGACAATTTTAAACTTCTTTTGTGAGTGTATAGTGGTGGGGGTGGATGTTGAAACCTAGACCCTCATTATGATGTTGGGTGGTCGGGTCACCAACAGGTCTTGATGGCGGTCCGACCGCCGAAATCCCTTCAGTACGACCGCCGCATTACGATGCTGGTGGTCAGACCCACAGCTGTCGGACGACAGACCGCCGTCTCCACCAGGATCAGAGATCCGGATGGTGCAGCACTCGGAGCATTGTCTCAGCATGGCAGAGGTGCCAAGGCAGGCACCGCCGTTGGGATTACAATATCCCTTTCTGACAGCCTTTTCTTGGTGGGAACACCGCTATGAAAAGGTTGTCAGAAGGGGAATTTGGGGGCCCGTAACAGTGCCCCCTTTTGTCATGGGCCACTGAAAAGTGGCCTCGGGGCACATGTAGTGCCCCCACTCCCCTCCATGCACCATGTGCCATGCACCACATGTGCATGGCACACAGTCCACAAATGTGCAGTAGGTGCTGCACGGTGGAGGTATGTGCTGCAGCCCTTACCCACAGCTGCAGCATGCCCCCACCGTGGTTCCAATGCATCTGAATGTGGCAGTCAGACCGCCTGCATGCTTGTCGGCGGTCTTCTCACCACCGCAATTGCGGCCGGCGGTCCAACCAACCGCCATCGTAATGAGGGCCATAGTCTTTGTTATTGCATGGTGTTTTAGTGTATTGTTTTGTAGTGTACTGTATGTTAGTTATTTTATGGGACAACAGTATGCCTCATTGTGAAATATAATGTTATTTGTATTTAATATGTGTATTCTATGTGTTTGTCATTGATTTTAATGTTTTTTACTATGTTTTGTTTTATATGAGGGCTGTGAATATGTTGGGTGGGTTTATATGTTTTTTTTCATTTCTAGTGGGGTTTTTTGGGTGTCAGACTTTTTATTAAAACAGAATGTGTTTTATGTTTTTAAAGGACAAATATTTACCCAGTTTTTCTTGAGTATTTATTTATTTATTTATTTACAGTTGGTCAGGTTTTGGATGGGTTCTTTGGATTACAGACGTCACATTGGATGTTCTATTTTTCTCTGGTTTAATTTTACATTTGTTTGGGCTTTTTGCTATCAAATGTTTTGGGGTCTGTATTTTTGGGATTGCCACTTTACTGACTAGGACTTCACCTATGAAATCGTAAGTGTTATCTCATTTTATTTATTTATTTAATTGGGTGTCATGTCATTTGTCTATAATATGGAGAAGTCTCCGCAGTGTTGTCTGCACATCTCCTCTCGGATATAAAGCCTGTTTAATCTGAATCTATCGTGCCTTGGATGTAGGGATTGAGCCTTGAGGCCAGTATTCTGGTGAAGAGTTTAGCATCGACATTTATGAGCAATATATCTCTGTACGAGGAACACAGTGACCTATTTTTGTTCAGTTTGGGGATTACAGCTATGGAAGTTTCCAGCATAGAAGGGGGAAGGGAATCACTGTCTGCAAAACAATTAAAAAATGTAGGGACTGATTTATAGATTGGTAGGCAGATTACGTACCGTCACCAAGGCTGAGTACTTTATTCCCACCAAAGCGAAGATACTCTGTCCGCCAAATTTGAAATGGCCCCCCGCCCAGCGGACTTCTCTTGCATTTGCAGGATCCACCATCACAGCGGTTCCTGTAAATGCTTTAAAACTTTGAAGGACAGCTCTGTCAACATGATGGAGCTGTATGTCAAACTTTCAACTATTTTTTTCAAAACCAAAATACCAAAGCGGACTTTTGCTTTTGAAAATAAAAAAAGCAATGACCCCCTTGCCATGGGTGTATTATCCCCTGGTGTGGGGTTATTTTGCAGTTTTCATTGCCCCTTACCGTGACAGACATTGAGTTTTCAGTGAAAAGATGTGATGTGTCCACGTTGCGTTTTGGGCGGTTTCCTGTCACAGCCACTTGGCCTACCAACACAAGGGAGGCACCATTGTCATCAGGAGACTGGGCAGGTGGACGTTTGTGGCTCCCCACAGATTACAGAACTTTCCATCACAGAAATGTGAGGAGACTGTGTTTGTTTTACAACGTTTGAGGTTTGCAAGGGATTCTGGGTAACAAAACCTGCTGCGAGCCCCACAAGTCACCCCATCCTGGATTCCCCAGGGTGTCTAGTTTTAAAAAATGTCCAGGTTTGCTAGATTTCCCTAGGTGCCAGCTGAGCTGGGGTCCAAAATCCACCCCTAGGTACATTGCAGAAAAAGGGTCAGTTTTCAGTGGAAAGATTTGATGTCTCCAAGTTGCGTTTTGGGCTGTTTCCTGTCGTGGTCACTAGGCCTACCTACAAAAGTGAGGTACCATTTTTATTGGGAGAGTTGGAAGAATGCTGGGTGGGTGCAAGTTTGTGGCTCCCTTCAGATTCCAGAACTTTCCATCGCAGCAATATTAGGAAACTGTGTTTTTTGTGTCAAAATTTGAGGTTTGCAAGGGATTCTGGGTAACAGATCCTGGTGAGAGCCACACAAGTCACCCCATCTTGGATTCCCCTGGGTGTCTAGTTTAAAAAAATGTACAAGTTTGGTAATGTTACCTAAGTGCCGGCTGAGCTAGGGTCCAAAATCCACAGCTAGGCACATTACAAAAAAAGGGTCAGTTTTCACTGGAAAAATGTGATGCGTCCACGTTGCTTTTTGGGCTGTTTCCTGTCGCGGGCCCTAGGCCTACCCACACAAGTGAGGTACCCTTTTCATCTGAAGACTTAGGGTAACACAGACTTGGAGAACAAGTGTTATTACCAATTGACTTTCTATGCATTTCTGCCTCCCAAATGTAAGACAGTGTGTAAAAAAGAAGTCATTGAAAAATGTACTCTAATTCACATGCTAGTATTGGTACCCACAAATCCGGAGATGTGTAGATAATCACTGCTTCTAAACTCCATATTTCGGACATACATAGGTTTCCTTGATACCTATTTTTCAGTCTTTATATTTTACCAGATGAATTGCTGTATACCTGGTACACAATGAAAAACAGTTGCAAGGGAAAACTCAGCTATTGGGTCTGGGTACCTGGGGTTCTTGGTAAAGTCCTATATATCCCCGCAACCACAAGAGTCTAGCAGATGTAACAGTATATTGTTTTCAAAAATCTGCCATACTTAGAAGAAGTTACAGGTGAAAACCTAGGCATAAATGGCTGTTTTTTTCAACTTGATTTAAATATGTTTTTATTTCAACTGTTACTTTATACAGGAAAACCTTGAAGGATCTACACAAATTACCTCTTGCTGAATTTAGAAGTGTGTCTACTTTTCAGAAATGTATAGCTATCCGGAATTCATTATTGGTTTCACACCCATTTCTACCACTAACTGGAAAGAGGTTAAAAGCACAAAAAATAGGAAAAATAGGCTATGTACCAGTAAAATGCCAAAACTGTGTAGAAAATGTTAGTTCTCTGACAAAAGTCTGCCTTTTCCTGAAAGCTGGGAAGATGGTGATTTTAGCACCGCAACGTCTTCATTGAAACCATTTGCAGGGAAAAAACAGACACTTTCTTCTGCAGCACTTTTTTCCCATTTTTCCCCCAAAAACCAACACTTAGTTTTATTTTGGCTAATTTCTCAGTCTGCTTCAGGAGAATCCACAAACCCTGGGTACCTTTAGAATCCTAAGGATGTTGGAAGAAAAGGACGCAAATTTGGCATAGATACCTTATGTGGACAAAAAAGTTAAAGGGGCCTAAGTGTGAACTACCCCAAATAGCCAAAAAAGGCTTAGCAGGTGGGGCCTAACAGCAAAGGCATTAAAGAGTATTCATTTATTTCTTATATGTTAAGTAAGTGTTATCCCGGAACCAAGAGATCATGCAGCCTCATTGCAAATGGTCATAGCGTGTGTTATTGAAGTTTATGCTTGGGCCGTTAGTTCCTGCATAGGGGACAGCAAATCTAAAGCGCAATGTAAACACAAAGGGGCCGATTCCGATCTCGGCCGGTAGTGCTCCGAATCGGATTCGGTTTTACCGGATCCGATCCGGAGCCCTATTTTCCGACCGAGTCGTACGCGCGTCCGGGCGAGCGAGTACGATGCGTATTCGCCGACCGACTCGTCCGGGCGACCCGACCGCTCCGACCGACTGGTTCCCGGATCGTACCGCTCCGACCGACTCGCTCGGACCCGATTCGCACCGCGCAATGGAGACGCTTTTCCGGCCGGGTAAGTACGATGCGCACCTCGACCGCTCCGACCGACTCCGCGCCGTCCGACTCGAACTCGCTGTCGGAGCCGTACTTTGGGGGTCCGTGTCGGACCCCCCTGTACACGTACCCGTGTGAGGCGCACACAGGGGGACCCATGGGTCCCCCTACCTGTGCGTGTACGCCGCGGGCGCTTCGCGGCATACTCGCTGTAGGGGGCGCCCTTGTCTGCCTCGCACTCCATTGAGGCAATGGGAGCCCGCGTACGCGTTGTACGACCGGCTCCCATTGAGTTCAATGGGAGTCCGACCGACTCGTGTCCGGTGGCATACGAATGCATCGGACTCGTTCGGTCGGACTGCACGGGTCCGATTCGGTCGGAAATCTCTCCGAGGCCGGCTCGGTCGGTGAAATTACCGACACGAATCGGAATCGGCCCCAAAGTATACAGCCAGTGAATTACCACAACATCTTCAGCATAATACAGCTCTCTGACGTGCTGGCTCACCGGGACTGGGGGAAATTCAAAGAAATAAGTGCCACAAATAGAATTTTCTTGGCGCCAAAGGCCTCGTTTAATGTAGTGTGCACCTTAAGCCACTTAAACTAGATGATTTACACATGGTTGGTCCCATCAATATTGCAATAGTGGAGCTAAAAACATTGGAGTAGAACATTTCCCAGTAATTTAGAATTTTAGGCTGACGTATTTTCCACCTTCACTTTTTGTTGCCTGAGTAGAACTGTTTAACAAGGCAGAAATCCAATGTTATGTTATGTAGTTTATAGAGCGCACGGCTGCCCCAGCAAAGGGGCGTCCCGGCGCTAATAACAGTCAAATGGAGAGGACCACCAGGAAAGGCACAGGGACCTACAGTGAGGGAAAGAGATGAGTCTTAGTTGCCTTACGGAATGCCAGGTAATTATTTAGGCTGCGGATGGACAGTGGGAGAGAGTTCCAAAGTTTGGCTGCCAATGTGCGGAAGGCACGCCCCCCAGCCCGTGCTCTCCTTACCCTGGGAACAATCGCCAGATGTTGGCCCATAGAGTGAAGTTGGCGGGAGGGGATGTAGGGCGAGAGCAGGGTAGCCAAACTTTGGAATACATCCTACAAATGTAATTGTTATTCTCCGTGACCTTCCTGATATCCTTGTAGCCAGAATGTTCAACCACTGCACAAAACACATATCATACTTAAAGCACATTCAAATAAAATGATTGACCCATCACTAATAGATCAGCCAGCCAGCTCCCTGGTGACAATTCTCACTTCACCCTACGTCACTTCCTTTCCATTCTAATAAACCACCCATATTACCACACACAATTACTTCAGCACCTATGCTGCCAGAAGCATATTTTTTCCCACTTGTGTACACAGTTTTGTGCAGGTTTCCTGTGCTTCAGTGTGTACTGCATGGAGAGCTCTGGAAAGAAAGCCTTCCAAGAATCAAGTAGTCTAGTGCATTCTGGGTAAGGACGGTAAAAGTTTTCTTCACATCAGCTCCCCAATGGATGCAACATTAGTCTCAAACAGGTAGACTTGTGTTTAAAAGTCCATCCAGTCAATGGCCTCACTGAGACTGCCAAAAGATCTCACACAAATCATCTAGAATGTGATGTTGCTTTTCTGGAGATGTCACTTGTTTATTTAGAACTTCACTGATAATGTTTTATCATATATGTTTAAGACTGTTTGTTTTTGGTGTGTGAAGTCCTCGTTATGAGTGGCTTCCTAATTCTGATAGTCTGGTATCGGCCCCATCGAATTATGAGATCCGGGAGGACACCGGTGATATGTTCAGTTTTACCTGGGTCCTGGAGACTTCGAATGCTGAAAGCAGCTGAACTCTCTGGGTGAAACTCATGGGTAAAATGGGGAAATATCTTGGGAATCAGAACTAGTACTAGCAATTGCCCAGTAATTGCACATTTCTAAAGGAAACTCTCCCTGGAGTTATCGGTATATCTGGTATCAGTAACTTATCAAACCCAAAATCATAAGTGTTTTTAATAAATGATTTTATGAGTTGATATTACATCAAAATAGACCCTATAACTTCTGTCACAGTGTAGCGGATGTGGTTGGTATTCTTACAGTTCCTTGAAGCTTCGATACACATTTTAACAACATGATTTCACTTACTGTTTCTCTCCCTATCAGCCCCCTTCGCTTCTGTTCTTTCTTCTCTTTTCTCTGCCTCACTGCTCTAGCTCCCTGACTCCCTCTCACAAGCACACGAGTGTAACACACCTGCACATTTGTCTCTGCGCAGCTGATTTATTTTTAAACCTCCAAGTAATTTCATTTTAATGCAAAAAACCTTTGCATCCAATTTTATCGGGTGGAGATTTATCATTTCTGAAAACGCTTGCAATATCCCGGCTCAAAGTAAAGTGGTAATAACTGTGCTACAGTTTTTAATTAAAAACAACAAATCATCCGGTCACTCGTAATAAATGCGCCAGCGACGCGACTTTTCCGATGCTTTATGAATGGAGGGCCTCGGGAACCAATATTTTAATAGGCGGACGCGGAGTGCTTGATTAGAAACGAAAAGTATATGTGTGCTTCACAGAAGGCCGAGCCTTTCCTGTGATTAAGTACACGTCTTTCTCCTGTTGCTGTTTCAGGTCATGCTTCAGAGAGTAATTTCATTTCAAATTGCTTGGGCAATCTACATGTAGGATGTTTCCTGTCTAGGTCTTGGCTACAGATAGCTTTTCCTGGCTGTTGGAGACCTATAGTTTCCAATAAATTACATATACTTTGAGTGGACTTTGGGTCAGCCCCTTGATCATGATTGGATAGCTTTGATTTCTAGCTCTCTTCCCTACGGCTGATTTGGTGGTTTTCCTTCCTATTCTTGTATTATTTCAACCCAAGAGCATTTCGGTCTTACAGTTTTTTGATTGAATAAGGTATCCTTGGCTGATGTCAGACCTTGCATTGTACTGCATCTCATTGACTATTTTCTCCCTCACTCTCTCTCCTAGCTTCCGCTCCTCCTCCATCCCCCTCTCTTTCTTTCTCCCCTTTTCAGCCCCCAGTCAGCACCCATTTGCCTTGGCCCACCATGGTGGACATCTTGAGGAAGGCTTCTTAAAATGTAACACAAGGTATTCAAGGATGGCCAAGATGGATGCATGCAGCCATCTTTGAAGTCATTTTGTAATATTTTAAGCTACCCATTCAAAGATGTCTACAGCAGATGTGCGCACATTTGTGGTGACGATCTGGAAGAAAAGGACAATGACAAAGGCAATAGATTTCATAAATTCGAGACAAATTGGCTTTGCCAATGCTTGTTGAACACATCTGATACTCATGAATATATGAAATCATTGCATGAATCAGAAGTGTAGTGTGTAATTTCTGATATGGCTTACCAGTAGTGTCAGAATCCCTTCCAGAGGGCCACAGAGGAATCAGGAGCTACTGGGCCCAATAGTGGCAATTGAGTCCTCTTACTCCTGATGTCCTGGGGCGAAACTCTCTATGGGTCCTGAGCAACTGGGCCAAGTACTCCTTTAGCACTTGACTTTCAGTAGTAGCATAAGTCGAGCAATCCAAGGCCTCTTCGGGGGGGAGGGGATGGATGCGGGGGCAGGGGTGAACACAGGTTCACAATTTAAAATGCATTCAATAGCACCAATAAATGATTGTCCTGTCAAATTCTTGCTTTTACGAAAAAAGGAGCATTTATAGACAAACACAAAGTAAAATATGGCATACAAATACAAAAGACACAGTCCCCTGAAGTCAGGGCTCTAGTGTTCAATGGGCATGTCACTGAGTCCCACTTCCCTCTCACTAATGGCAGTGGTTATTCCCCATTCACTATAGGCGACATTCAAGTTAAGCCTCACTAGTAGTCCGAGTCTCAGGAGTCCAACTCCGACACTTCCAAATGTCAAAAGTGTTCGTGCACCCAAAGCTCTAGGCAGCAGAACTAGTTCTCCCATGGCCTTCTGACCCTACGATCAGTCTCACCCACTCCTGCAGGGGTTGCACTACAAGAGTCCCTAGAAGCGTTTCACAGAGGGCTGCAGTGACAGTTGACAATGAGTAGCACTCATAACTCTTCAGGGGCAGCGGCTGGGTGTCCACAGCACTTTCTCCGGCGAGGCAGTAAGATCCCCTGATCCTTGTCATAAGTGGCAGGAAATGATCGCTAGAGTTCCGAACCTCAGTCGGGGCTTGGGTATGCACAGGTCACCACGATGTCCTCTCCTGTTGATGATGGCAGCACCAGGCAACATCCCTTGTTCTTGACGGTGGCCCCCACAGGCATATGGGGTCACGGACCTTACTCGGCACACTGGCTACAACCCGATTGGTGCAACCCCAGCAAACCTCATGACTGCCCCCTCTGGCATATGGGGCAGCCAACATGAATCTGCACATGTGATCGCCCAATCGGTGCAGCAGCCTCCTCCTCAAACCTCGCAGTGGGGACCCACTCGCCAGGATCTGTCACTGGACCTTGAGCCATTGAAGCACTCTCCTCTTCCTCACAGGGCACACTGGTCCTGGTAAGCAGACAGGCACTGGTGCTCCAGGCTCCAGGGGCAGGTGATCTTGGATTTCCCTGGGTGGTGTCCCCTCACCCAGCTGTCAAACTGGCAGGCCTCAGCCTCCAGTTCTGTTCACCAGCAGATGCCTTGAAGAGCTTATCTTCCTTACACAACTCGACTGGCTGCTTGACAGTTAAAACTTTTGTGGGCCTAAAGCTGCCCTTCTTATAGTACATTTTTTAATACCAAATGTGATTTAGGGTCTGGGTCTTTGACGTTTGTGTTGAGGGGCTGCTTTCTTTTGAAAGTGCCCACTCCTCTGTCCTTCCCTTCCTCCAGAAAGCAGTCTGTCACAGCAGGCGGGACTCCAAATTTGATAGCCTCACATCACATGGCATGGGAGTGTCTAGAGGTTTGCAGTGATATATGCATCAAAAGGTTACCTCAGGGCCCCAACCCTACTCTTTATGATTCTCTTATCAACCCCATCTTCTTCCTGAGATGTACCCAGGCCCCTTTCCAGTGGCTGCTCCCTGAATGAGAGCGCACCCTTTGAAGTTTACGGAAGAGCCTGGCTCTCCTTCCTCCAGTGTGTGTCCCATCCAGCTCACAATAATGCAGCAATCCACAAATATGTCATTTGGGATTCCTCTATCTCTTCATGCTCCTCCAGTCATCTGTGGGTCTCTCAAAATGGAACTCAGAGTCTTCCATGTTTTGTACCATTCACAGGCACACATACACCCAGCACATGCGTAGAACACACATGCTGCATAGCGCTGCATACTAAATTGATGTGGGCCAAGGGTGAGTTAAGCACACAGCAATGGAACTTTACATGAGTGAGCCAGTAGGCCTCACTCCAGTGATACAGGTAATAAGTCGTGATCACTTCTACTGATCACTACACTGTATGCTGCCATCACAGCGTTCATGCTACTTAACTTCTGACAAAGGCAGTATCCTTTCACCACTATGAGGGTAATGCTTTGAGCGCCCCTCTCGGTACAAAAAGAGAGCAATACGTGCAACAGATCTATGTCATCGTGCACACGCATGATCCGTGTTCGCTTATGACAACAACAATTAGCACCAGGAATCCAGACTTTGTTGCAGCTGTTGTACTCAGGACAGGGTTGCACATCCGACACCATGCAGTAGACTTTTCCATCCCAACATGTAGTTTGTAGACATTCCCATTCTCATACAAATAAGCCTTAGTGTAGTCTTTCCGTGCAATCTGGCAAAACCTGTCTTACTTGCAACTTTAAACTAGATTATAGCATTCTTAATTTTTTTTAACCAATTTAAAAGGGTCATGAAAGTCCTGATTTTAAACTTTGTGATCATAATTGTAGTGTTCAAGACAATTGCAGGAAGTTCACACAAAAAGATGACTTGGAACATTGGACACACCTGCTCAGAAGCACAGCTGCTACAGTGTAGTCTTTGAGTTGAAAAGCAAGAACAGGCATAGCAGTACTTGCAAGCTTTCATCAAGGATTCTCATGGTGGCTGCACCACTCAGTTTAGCAGAGAGGTGAAAATCTTCCCATCTACTCAAACCAAAGCAAAATTTCTATAGCAGGAGGGATTCTCTTTTTTGCACCTGTTTCACATGGGGTTTATTTTTTGACACAAAGCCGAATCTGGCTATCTTAGTAGGTAGAAATTTGTGTCAAAACCCATGGGGTTTTTTGTTGATAGCCCGCAAGCTATAATT
The DNA here is from genome assembly GCA_963921515.1 of Calotriton arnoldi. Classification (NCBI taxonomy): domain Eukaryota; kingdom Metazoa; phylum Chordata; class Amphibia; order Caudata; family Salamandridae; genus Calotriton; species Calotriton arnoldi. The sequence continues at coordinate 75,489 of CAWUFW010019919.1, forward strand.
CGACACAAAAAATGAAAAGAGGCGCACTGTGAAAAGTTCGCCTTTCCAGCACGAAACACCTTTAACACCAGATATTAAATAGCATACACCACTTTGTGCCGCTTTATGTCGCACTAGCATTGGTGTAAAGACTTTTATACATCTGGGCCTTACTTTCTCTTTTCCTCACTCTTGCTAGTTCTTTTTCATACCTTCTTTCCCATTTGTCACTGTTTTCCTTTCTCTTCTTTTTTCTGTCTCCCTTTTCTGCCTTCCTCCTTTTCTGGGTCAAAGACTAATAATGAAAAATAAGTCCAGGTCCTGCAAAATAGGAGTCGATGCCAACCACCCACATTTATCAGCAAAAGTTCCCCCTACACACACACATTTTTTTTAAAGTACAACACATCATGTTTGAGAAGCTCCTGCTACAGTACAACTTGCCTTGTCATTAATATTTGCTGTTCCTAGGAGCTAAGTTCACACTCTATCAACTCAAAAAAGACCAAATATTAAATTAAAGTCTAGTAGAATTAATTTTTCAGAATGCACTTCAACCAGCACCCTAGCACCTAAAGGTGATTTATTTTGAAATGTGTCCTATTAAAATAATGACACTTCAATGAGTCAGTCACAATTTCTGAAATATCTTCAACATTTAAGTTGAAATGTATAGTAAATAAGCATGACTGGGCTCAGGTACATTGACAAGGAGGTAATAATTTCCTATTAGATTTTACAATTGCTTTTCACATTATGATTGCTCCTCTGTGCCTTCTTTAGGTTTGAACTTAATAGTGTGCAGCAGCATTCAGTTAAACCACATTAGGGACTCAGGGTAGCGTGAACAGTTGATCAGCCATTGACAAGTGAAATACATTTAAACACTGTTACTTTCTCTGGTGTTCATCTGCCAGCACTTCAGTGCATTGATATATTTTGCTGCCACATTTCTTCATCCAGAACCAAGAATGCATGTTGAAGGGTAAATAGGTTGTAATTTTCTTTACACATCCAAACTGAACCTCTCTCCCAATGTGGGGCCTCACTATGAGTGACCTTGTGTTTAGTGCAATAATTATCGCACCGGATAAAAACCAACAAATTACATTGAATTTATTGGGTGCAATAATTATAGCCTATCAACATGAGGCACAGCATGAGGATGTCGGTGCTTACTGCACAAAAATACAAATGTTCCTGGTATTTACTGGGCATTATTCCCTGACTGGTTTACCCAGTCGAATTTTAATGAGGGCTGTGATCTTTATTGCACCCGTTAATCACGGGTAGGGATAAACAACACAACAGATATAACTGTGATCGCTGGGCTGACCAGAAAGCAAGATGGCTGCTAATCTTGTGAGCTCCATGCATTCACTGAGCTTTTATTTGTCAATCAGCTTCTGCTAACTGGAAAATTGGCACCTGTCCTGGTACTGCTGCTGCATAGAGGGGCATAATTTTTTCTCTCCTCCGTGGCCATTCTAGCGCACTATGTGTGCTGCATCTGTTCCTCAGTGACTCAGTGTGCCAGCCACTGTTTTATCTCTGTGATACAGCAGGCTTTGCTTTACTTTGGTGGCTTCAAATAATCCTAAAAATACATTAAGAACGTACATTATTTCAACCTATGCTATTTTGTTTTTCGAATATCCTTGCCAATTGTATTGCTTCTACTGGCTTGAACTGGTTTTTTTTCTGACAACGTTTGGTATGCTGACCTTCACTAAACACGTTGGCTGCCATTTTGTGAGTGCAACATGCTACATTTTTCTCTTTGGTGGCATATTTAAATTATTTCCTGTATCTTGTCATTAATGACCTTTCATTTTTTTTTAAATAACAATGGTCTATGTACTTTCTTATCTTATATATTAGCAATATAATATTATTGATTAACTTTTGGGTGATACCGCCTCAGGTTAGTCTTATCTCACTGACATTTTTCGTAGGCAGATCGAACTATATGTTGAAACTTACTTCTTAAGCTATAAAGTCCTGTTTGATGCAATTGGTACACATTATTTATTCTTTAACATTTATTCTTATGACTTAAAGGACCTGTCTTTGAAGGTGTATTGGTTACATACTTTAACAACCCTATGTTGACTTTTATTCCATATTCCTATTTTGATACTTTTGATCAAACACCTGTATGTGCAGCTCTAGATTTATATTGAAGGTTACACACAACAAAACTAGCTCCAACAAAATGGTCTCTGATTGGATGAGAAGTATCAAATCCCTCTCTTCCTTTTATGACATAAAACAGCACTGACCGGAAACTGATTCACCATCTCCTATCACCTTTTCTAGAAATCCTATTTTAGACAAAATCATTGGATTAAGTTAAAGCTTGGCAACGTTCATGAATGACACAAATGTAACAGATTGAATATAGATGGATAGCAATGAAGAACAGAATATTTGAAGTGGTGTATCGTATTAGTGAAGTGGAAGACACTACTTCAAAAACTACAAATATCCAGCAAGAAGTACACATGCTTCAAAAACCTATTGAGGACCTAGAAAATCAAAAAAGGAACAATAACATTTGCCCGAATGGCCTTTCAAAAGAGGTTAAGGGTGAATGCCTTCTAACTTTCCTGAATAACTTAATTTGGGAGCTAGTGGATATTCCAAAGTTATCTTTATTCAGCTTGCAATGTGTGTACTGCCATGTAAAGAAAACCACATAAATGCCTTGTGGAATGCTAATTTATTCTTAGAAAATACCAACTTGTTATGTGTTCTTAAGGCTGCCAAAGATAAGAGGAAACTGGCATGGTCTTGCCACACCACATATATTTCTCAGCATTTGTCCAGTGCCACCCCTGCTAGAAAAAAAAAATTCCTTGCCTTTCTTAATGCCATCCCACAAGACTGTAAAATTGTGACTAGGAAAAATGCAATTGTATTTCACACCCTGACCCTTATGCAGGGTTTTGATCATGTGTAATTAAGAACTAAATAAAGGCAAATAAAATAATGTATGTGGATACTACTCCTGTACAAAAATCTGTGAAAAAAGGTTTGAACATACTGAATAATCGTTGAACAGGTGCATATAAATATAGAAGCCAGGTAGGGGCACCCATCCCAACAACACTCCATCACACATCATAATGACACAACATGACAATCTCTTCATAATAGTAAGACCAACAAATCATATTGCCCTTTGTAGATGACTTTTAACATATGAAATGTATCCCAAAGCCTGTTTCTTACAATAATATGCACAATAGAGGACTGAGACAATGTAATTGGGCCTCCATAAACTTTCCATATTAACTCTATTAAATCTCAACTGATTATTCAACGGATGTGTTTGAGGATGCACCCTTTCAGCAGTACCTGGGTTAGCAGGTCTTCCGATATCGGAGATACATGTCCAAAACACTTTGAGGAATCATGGGAGGCAAAGTACAAGGTTGTATCTCAGAATATCATAAATATTATCTAACATAAATATTGGGTCCTAAATATTACTCACAAAAATATTGTCCATTGTAGTTTCCTTTCCTTGTGCTCCGGGTAGACACATATAACAGAACTGGAGAGAATATTCGAAGGGAAACTACAGGACAAGTTGTCAACCCTGAGAGGTCATTGGTGGTGAAAGGGTCAGCTATCTTTGCATTTGGTGAATCGACATCCATGTTTAGCATTCCCCACCTTGAGGTGACAAATAGCAATTCAAGGGTGTTCTCTGATATAAACATAACCTGGTGCCAAAAGTTTTTTGCTGAAACTTGTCTATAATACATAGATTCCAGAAGCAAAAAGCATGGAATCCCACTGTCACAATTTTTGGTATGCCATCAACAACACCTGGTATTCACAATATTATGTATGGTGGAACCAACTCCACCATAGAGCTATTGCAGTTACTAGTAAACATGGAGGGCTCTGGTACAAATGTTTCTGTGATAGTCCAGGCTGTTCAGACCAGGCCCGCTGCCAGGATTTTGCAGGTACAAGAGGCATTGTGTGGACACCAGGTTCAAGTATAATCACACACATAATGGGGAAAAATTCTTGAATCAGATGAAAAAGTAATGCCACTCACAAGACATAATATAATATAGAACTTAATTCCTAAACAGTGTTCACAACACCAGTTACGTTGCTGCCTTGTGTGCCTTATGTACTTACAGGGCATAGCACTTATCTACAATACACAAGATAAACTATTGTGCTCCATATCCATAAATGCAAAGGACGTATAGACATATGGTCTGGAGATGCCTTGAAGGTTCACCATTATGGAGCCATGCTGTTAATACACCCACTGCATTTTCAGGTACACATGCAGAAGCCATGACAGATATTGGTCTTTTGTGTGCTAACAACATGTCAAACCAGCACTGGCAGAGCCAATAGGTCTTGTCTAGGGTTAAAGGAAAGGTGTTTTTTTACCCACAGTACCTTACATGCTTGAATTTGTGAGCCGCCCTTTTAATCAAAGTCAACTTGGCAGGCTACTACATTAAAATAAATAAACATGACACTGGGTCTGGTGGCTCAGTGGACTAATGCCTCCACTCATCTGCTCCAAAGATCTGTGTTTAACCTCATGGTCACAGGCCAAATTCTGAAAGTTCTACCTCATCCTTCTGAGGTCAATAAAATGAGTACCATTGAGTAGTATAAAAATAAACATCTGTTATATGTCAATATCACCAAGAGTTTCCTCAGGGGTGAATGTGTGCTCTACAAATACACCTGTTATGTTATATTTAAAATTGACAATTTAGACCCTGCAGTCAATGCCTTAAACTTCTATACCATTCTTTACTGTAGTGATCGTCTATTGAAGGAGTGCAAGGCCCTACCTCTATACCTTTGTTTACTGGAATATCGTTTTGTTGCATTAAACATGAAACACGAAAAGAAAATAGAATTTCAAGATGTTAGCAGGGAAGAATATAAGTGAGGGCGTGGGGATTTTTGTATCTTAATCTTCAGGTGTAGTCATTAAATAACCCCCGTAACTGGTCCCATTGACCGTTGCTCGTCGACAAGGAGTAATGGAAGGAGCAATTATTTACATCAAACTTCATAATAATAGAAGTCAATTTAGGGCTTTATAGTATTCGATAAAGAGAATTTAAACAGGAAATGTAACGTAATGTAATATGGATTTGTAGAGCATGAAACATGACTCCCGTGACAGTGGCGTAATGAAACTTGAGGGTTTCATTATCAATCCAATAAGGTTAAATTGTCTTATTCAACAAATATTAAACATTTTAGTCATTGTTAGTTATTATAAATTCAAATAATCCATGAGTCGGGTTTTCAAAACCATGTAAAATATCAGATTTGTAAGTATTACAGAGCAAATAAAGTGTGTCTAATAAAAGAATTCCCTAATCCGGATTAAGCATTGGTAAAGCAATTCCTTCAGTAAGGAAAGAAATGTAGGGCCAGATGTGCAAAGCTTTTTTCGGCTCACAAATGGCCCAATTCCCAGAATTGGGCCATTTGCGGCCTGAAAAAAGTATTTTTAAGTGTACAAAGCCCTATTTGCAATTTGGTAAGCTATTACGGATTCGCAAATTGGGTTCACGAATCGCTATTAGGAAGGGGTGTGCGAAGGGCCTCCCTTCCTAATACTGAGTCTCAGGGGCATGTATGAATGTTTTGCGACTGGAATGCGGTCGCAAAACATTCATAATTTACAGACTCCGTGAAGGAGGTGGTAACCCATTCGCAAATGGGATGGGGTCCCTTGAGGACCCCTTCCCTTTTGTGAATGTGGTCACCAACATTTTTTAAGAGCAGGCAGTGCTCACACGGACCACTCCCTACTCTTTTTTCTTTTTTAAATGCATCCTGTTTTCCTTTAAATAAAACGGGCTGCATTTCAAAACAAAAAACTGCTTTATTTAAAAAGCAGTCACAGACATGGTGGTCTGCTGATCCCAGCAGGCCACCATCCCTGTGAGTGCCAGCCATTCCCAATTGGTTGCAAAGTGCGACCTGTCTCATGAATATTAATGAGGCAGGTCCCTTGCAACCCATTGGGAATTGCAAACAGTGTCAAACACACTGTTGTACATAGCTGTTTGCAATTTACTAATAGCGAACCGCAAAAACATGCTATTAGGAAATCACAAATGGAAGTCTATGTGCATCTGGCCCGTAGTCAGTTCAGAATCCCAAATAATTTGTTCTGATGAGAGAATGAAATGCATGAGCATAAAGCCTTTGCACTTAGGCAATAAAGGAATTTGCAAGCTGGAAAGTATTCTCAAATATAAATCAGCTGACATCACAGGGAAAGAGAAGGGCTAAATAGGTGTCTCGCATGAAGAGAGATAATCCTAGGCATCACAAAATGAGAGTCCACTAACATGAGCAGCATACGCTAATATAAATGCGTTAAAACACCATTTGTTACAGTTGATGCATTCTCCATACTCGACCTCCAATCGGATTACAGCAAACCCTGGGAGCAGATAGACTCCCTAGTTTCTCTTGTCTTCACAATAAGCCACAGAACTAAGTGTTTGAAAAGATACCTCATTCACATCTTGCGATTCAGAGTTCTTCCCATTAGTCATATTTCCTGCTATGTTCTCTTCTCCCGGTGGAATATAGCACTTTACTACGCGATGTATTACATTGCATGCTATTATAGCGCGGTCGTTACAACGACCGCGTTGTTAGTACGTGATGCATTTACATCGCAAGTCTTTACAACGACTTCCACTAGGGGGCGCGCTGGACTTAGGAATAATATTATTTACTATTCCTACTCCAGTTTGTGCAACAGTAGGGGAGGTGTTGGAATTCATTTCCAATACCTCAGCGCCCCCTAGTGGAAGTCATTGTAAAGACTTGTGATGTAAATGCATCGCGTACTAGCAACGCGGTCGTTGTAACGACCGCGTTGTAAAGGTATCGCAGTGTAATGACCGCGTTGTAAAGGTTGTTTCCCATCCCGGTGAGAACCTCACTATCAGTTGTCTAATACATATAAAATGCCTATTCACTAACTAACAGAAGGCTTTTGGAAAGATACAGCATCTGCAGTGGAAGAGAAAAACATCTTGTGCAAAATAACAGTTCAATGCGAAAACAGGTCTTTCAATCTTAAGGTGTAAATCAATGTCAATGTGGTAGCAGTAATTAGGCTAAAGTAAATCAGCATATTATTATTTCTTTTACATGCTTGCAATGTCTAGGTATGGTTACCTACCACAAAATTGCATTTATTATAAGTATGTTAATTAGCATAAACATTTGCACTTTTTGTTTAAATGTGTTTTGTCTTCAAAATGAAGAAATAATTTGTTCCATCATAAGTCATCCAGTCAAAGCATAGGAAAACCAAAATTGTCCACTGAGCAGGGCAAACACAAGATTAGGGAGATAAGCCATGTTGTACCAGTGAGGGGGGCCCAGAGTATATAGGGTCTCAACCCTGGTGGTTGATGTCATTTGCGTCTGGTGTCCTGGGGTCTGTCCTACTTTGGCTCTGTAAACTGGGCCAAGTAGATCCTTTTGCACTTGACTCTCAGGGTACCAAGGGTGAGAAGTCAAAGGGTTCTCAGGGAGGTAATGTGGGCATAGGACTTAGAATCAAAACAGTGAAACAGATTTAAAAACTTACTATTAGCTCTGTGCTTATCTCAGAAAAAGAAAAGTACTTTAATATCATAGTAAAATGAGATACTACACCCAGTAATGTGGTTTGCATACAGGGTTCTATTAAACCACAGAGGTCTAGCCAATGTCTTACATCAACTACATGGTTCTGCCACATTTTGCATAGTACTAACCCTGGGCGGAGTTTGCGGAGTTGCACTACGCGAAGCTACGCGGAGTGCAAAAAAAACTCAGTTGCACTACGTGGAGCTCCGCGAGCGGCGGAGTACGATAGAAAAATGCTGTTCGCGGTGATTGCACAGTGCCGGATGCTTGTCTGCACTGTGCAATCATTGCGAACAGCACCATGCACAGCGCAAGCTTACCTTTTCTGCCGCTCGAGTAGATTTTTACTCGAGCGGCAGCTTTCTCAACGCGAACGGGCAGTTTCTCAACGCGAGCAGCCGCAAGCATACGCGACCACTCGCAATGAGAAACCTGACCCCCCGAGTTGAGAAATCTCACCGGGAGGTTTATTTTCCACGCTCGCGCTCGCCAACTTGATGTTGCTGATCGCGAATGAGGAAAAATCTCGCCGGGAGGTGGATTTTCCTCACTCGCGCTCGCCAACTTGACGTTGGTGAACGCGAGCTGCGCGAAGCAGAGTTTTTCGGAACTCCGCGAGCTCTGCGTAACGCGGAGTGCGGGAAACTCCGCAAACTCCGCGAGCGTAGCAGAGTTTACCGCCCACACCAACCACCATGTTCAAGCACTGAATATGTCATGGGAAAAAATCTGGCACAGGTGTGAGTTCACTAGCAGACTAACAAGCCTGTGCTATTTTCAGTAACTGTAGGTCAGATTGTTTTGCATGAGTTCATGCTGACAATTGTTAATCTATCTACAGTTGCTCAGCCTTTCCCAAGAGGCCTCATGTTACCTGCTTGCTGGGATGTTGTATGGCACAGGTCTGGTGATGCACCAACTTAACTGCACAGTTAGCCCCTAGGCCAGCAGGTGTGGGATCTCAGGCAATAGTCCTGCCTCTCGGATGTTGCTGCTGGGGATAAATAGTGTGACTGGCCTTGACAGCAGTCACTCATCTTTGGCAGTCACAGTCTCCAAGTCAGTGTGCGGGGTTCTCCAATATTACAGTTTATTCAGGCCTCATAGAACTCGCAGCATGTCGGGGGACACAGCAGAACAGGTCCTTATGATAATGTCATGGTAGGACCGATAGCACCCTGTCACTTGAGTTTTGGCAATAACTCATCCAGTTCTCCAGATGAATCACACAGGGAGGCCAGGTGACACCTCACAGTTTGGGTTGATAATGGTTACTCTCCCGTACCAACAGCCATCCACTCAGAAGCAGGAATCTATAAGAGACAAGAAAGTAATCAAATCATGAGCAAGTGGAAGACCTAAGGCTCACTCTCAGCATATGTTAAAATGTTGGTCATAATGCTGTCGAAAATCTACTCAGTTCTTGAATTTCGCAAGACACTGAATACATGGCTCTTCACTGAGTCTGTTCCATGGCTCGATCCATGCCGCTCCTGCTTTTCAGTTAGGATACCCTAGTGCTCTCAGTAAACTATTACCAGTGAATTTCAATTTTGTTTGCATTTAAAACATGATGTTATGACTGACATTTACAGTGAATGCCTAGGTTTTTTTCTAAAGTAAAGTAAGATCTTATTACTGTACTTAACCTCCATGGGTGGCCAACCTCCTGCCGCAGTGCACAGGATGGCCAAAGACCATGCGCAGCATGGGGTCAGGCCTTGTGGCCTACCTGGCGTGGTAGGCCAACTCCTGCTGTAGACAGCCTTTGTCCATGCACGGCACAAGGTTTGCCACAGGGCCTTCAGCCCACCCCACAGGTGACAAACCCCCAGCCTTGTATTGCAGCCAATCGCAGATTGGTGGCAACTCCACGTGGGCAGCCCTCCCCCTCTTTTATGTTTGTTTTTCCCAAAAATTTTTTTATCCAACTGGACTCTCTTGGGACTGCCTCAGGAGCCCATGGGATCACACAGGGGACCACACTGGGACCCACGCCATGATGACCCCTCAATCGCCTTGGGAAGGGGGACCTCACGTCTCCCTTCACTTCATTGCAATATGATTTGACCCCTGGTCCACCCTGGGGGAAATTTTTATATAAAAAACAATAGCACGGTTGGTCACCATAGGATTGCAGCAAAACATTTTTATTTTGAATTTTGACCGCAGGATGGGGAGTCTGGCACACTTCAACAAGGGCTGGGGGGGCAAAGTATCCCTACCCTTCTTTCTTATATTCTTTTTTTAAACCTTTTTCTGGCCAAGACACTAAGGGCTTGATTACGAGTTTGGCGAACTGGTATACTCCGTCACAAACATGACGGACATCCCATCCACTGTATTACAATCCCATTATATCCTATGGAACTTGTAATACGGCGGACGGGATATACATCACGTTTGTGATGGAGTATCCCATCTGCCAAACTCATAATCAGGCCCTTAGTCCCTGAGTTCTCTAATGGCTGCAGCAACATTTCTTTTCATGTTGCGGCCAGTCAATCAGAGCGCTCGTGCTGAGAAAGCCCCCTCGGCCAATAAAATGCCTTGGATTTTTTAATTTTGGATCATAGACACCACTGGGTAGTTATAGTTAGGTCAGAGTTTCCATAGGAAATGCGTTTTTTCTGTTGCTAATAACTTTGGCACCGTGTGACGAAGCTTCCCAAAAAGTGCTCTTTTTTGCTTAGTTTGTGCATGGAATGTCTTGGAGTGATACATCAAGCAGGGCTGAGAAAAAAGGGGGGTCCCAAAATGCAAAATCCCCATGCATTTTCCATAAACTTTTTTAAGTAGCGCTACAGAAAAAACTGCTGAATAGAATTACATCAAATTTGGCAGGAAGCTAGCTCTTGGTCCATAGATTCTGCTTTATGTGATTTGGTGTAAATCCGTTCAGTAGTTTTTGAGAAATAAAGGTACAAAAATATTTGTATATCTGGTCCGTAGGGTCCAAGGGGCTCCCGTAAGATTCTCGCTGGAGTCCCAATTTAAAAACAGAGTGGTCTGATTGGCCAGGGAGCTTTTTTCCCTTGGGCCATCTCGCTCCCGAAGTAGTCAGACTCCTGCAGGAGGGAGCACCGTGATTGGCTGTCAGAAACATAAGAAAAATGTTGCTGGCAGCCATTACAGGACTAGGGAACTTAGTCCCCTGTCCTGAAGCTTTAAAAATAAAAAGATATAGGGGGAAGGGTACAGATACCCTGCTACCCTAGGCCCTATGGGGGGGGCCTAGAGGGACCCCCTTGGGGCTGAAATTTTAACAAATCAGCAGTTTTTGCCTCGATACCACTGGACTCTCACGGGATTGCAGGGAAATTAATAAGGTTGCCACCATTTTAATATATATATGGGGAGGGGGGCATCAGTAGGGCAACTCACTAATGTCTGACAGCCAGTGGCTGCTCACTGCCTCTGGCTGGAGCCTTCTCACTGCGGTCTCCTGGACAGTGGCTGCCCACTGCGGTTGGTCAGTGACTGTTCCCTGGGCCCACCACAGGTTTCCTAGAGCTGCCGGCTGGAGGCTGAAATTACATTGGAACCGATGCTGTTCACTGTATTGTCTGGAGGCTGTTCACTGGCTGGCCAGGGGCTCTTCACACCGGTCAGCTAGGGCTTGTTCAACATGGCTCACCACAGGATGGCTACTGCTGACGCTGGAGACAATTCACTGCTCCCAGATGGTGGCTGCTCAGTGGTCACTGCTGCTCACTGTGGCCTGCCCCAGGTTGCCCACCGCTGTCAGTGAGAGGCTGGACTCTGCGGTCCAACTGAGGCTATATCTGTCAGAAATTGTTTCACCACGGCCAGCGGGATGAGCTCCCTGACAGACTCTGAATACGCAGTCCTCTCCCACATCCAGGCTCCGCTCTGCGAAACCTTTATCTGCAATGTCCGCTTTTCACACACAAACCACAAGGCACATTGTCCGGCCATCCACGGAGTCCACTTGCCAAAACTCATTAACGTTACTCGTTCATGTGCTTGAGAGGGGACAACAAAGTCTATTTTATCCGTTTCTTCATGGCTTAGCGAGGAGGGACCAGCTCTATGTCATGTGGGAACCTGTCATGTGCTCTCATCACTGTATCTTCTCACTGGGTACAAAGGTGGCTGCTCTGTGCACCAAAGAGTGGGTCTCATGGCTGGGAAAACCTCCTGGGCAGAGATGCTGCCTCCTCAGTGGAGATGAGAAGCGCTCAGCCCTGAGGCGATTTACATGTGTTTATTACTTGTTAATGTAATTATCGGACACAAGTGCGAACACAGTCCTAACATGAGAAGTTATAAATATTAGCAAGCATTAAGTGCACCCCAGGATTATTGGACATCTTCCAGGACGATAGCGAATAATGGGAAGTGTGGCATTTAAAGCAAAGATACAAATGCAGGTGTATTTGAAAACAGAAATATGGGAATTACTTCCCAAATGTATTCATCTAGGTATTTTCTTAAATTACTGCATTTTCTCTTGCTTGTTTCCAAAATGTGCACCTGATTCTCTGCCCCAGTATTGGCTGTAATAATTGTGGTATACACCCACTTCCACACGCATACAACCACTCACACACCCACTCACACACCCACACAGATACTCAGATACCTACTTATACACTCATACAACCACTCACACACCCATGAAGCCACTCACACACCCATACAGCCACACACACACCCATGCAACCACTCAGTCACCTACTCACACACCCATACAACCACTCACACACCCACTCACAGACCCATACAGCCAATCACACACCCACTCACAAAGGTTAAATGTTGCAGTTAGTAAATAAAATTTACAAAACCTTCAAAACTCACAAAAGGTTACAGGGACGCTATAGTTAGGAAATAACATTACAAAACTGTAGAAGTTCACTGAAAAAAACAAAGCTTACAGGAACATTATACTTAGGAAATAGAATTTCGACTACCTTACAACTTTACTGTAAAACCAAAAGTTACAGGAACGTTATATTTAGGCTCAGATTTCCTCGTACAAAACCATATATATATATATATATGTATATATATTATCTACTGGCGGTCGCCAGTAGATAGTTATAGTTACAACCTATTATCCATAGGAAATCCGCGACATTCTATTTGAAATAACGTTGGCGCCGGTTGATGAATCTTCGTGAAAGTTTCCAACTTGTTGGGGCGCTCCGCTCCGCTCCTACCCTGAAAGTCTCGGGGTGATACGTGAAGCGGGGGCCGAGAAAAAAGGGGGTCCCAAAACGCGTTTTCCCCATTCATTTTTCCATAGGAACCTTTAGTCGCAGCTACAGCCCGAACTGCAGAACGGAATTACACCAAATTTGGCAAAGAGGTAGCCCTTGGTTCAGACTGGTGCCTTTTGCTTAAATGGTGTAAATCCGTTCAGTAGTTCCTGAGAAATTCACAAGTAAAGTCACATATATATCTATGGGCGCGTCGGATCCGCGTACCCTCAGCGCACCCTGCGCGCACCGTCCCGATCACGAGCTGAATGTTAATTGGCTGTCAGCTGGCTGTCAACATTCCGATTCAGGAAATGTTGGCAGCCATTTTGTCCCTCGGTAGAACCGAGGGACAGAAACAAGTGCGCAAAGCGCACAAAGGGAGCAGGGTAGAAACACCCTGACCCCTAGGTTTGCTCAGGGGGTCCCACAAGGACCCCTGGGCAAAAAAAATAAAAAATTTAAAAAAAAATTGGCAGGATGCGCTCAGGGTGCGCGATCCTGCCGGAAAAAAAAATCGAAGCGCGGTCTCCCGCGCTCGATGTTAATTGGCCCCGTGTGGCCCAAGTCCCGGGGGCATGGTGGGGGGGATAATTTAATGTGTGGGGGGCCTCAAAGGGCCCCAAGCCCGGGGACCGCCACCCCCGGGGCTTTTTGAAAACTGGTGCGGGAGGGCTCTGAGCCCTCCCGCAGCCCCGAGGACCACCACCTCCCGGGGCTTTTTTTAATTAAAAATAAAACCAGTGTGGGGGGCTCCAGCCCCCCACACGCCCGGGGACCGCCACCTCCCGGGGCACTAAACATTTTAATATGGGGGTCCGTTACGGACCCCAGAGCCCGAGGGACCACCACCTCCCGGGGCTGTGTACTGAATGGGAGGGGGGCCGCGCGGCCCCCTCCTGGAGCCCTTGATGGCCCTGGGGACCACCACCCCCAGGGCCGGCTCCTGCAGTGTCCCGGGTGCCTTCCCCGGGACACTGTAGTTGCTATGGCAGGACGGGAGCCTCGCGGCTCCCGTCCTGCCATAGCAAACTGCTTGGATATTGGAAGAGAGAGCAGGGAAACCTGCTCTCTCTTCCAATATCCAAAGCACATTGCTTTCCACATGGGGAGCTGCATCTTAGCAGCTCCCCATGTGGAAAAGCAATGCCGGCTCCCAAGGGACGTGGGGAGCCGGCGGGACTGTGGGGGATTGGGGACCCCCACAGTCCCCAACGGAGAGGGCCAGCCCCGGGGGATGGGGTCCCCGGGGCAAGTAGTGGCCCGGGAGGGGCCACGCGGCCCCTCCCCAAAAAAGAGAAAAATAAATAAATAAATAAATGGAAAGGCCGGCCCCGGGGATGGGGTCCCCGGGGCATTAAAATGGCCAGAGGAGGGGGCCACGCTGCCCCCTCAAAATAATAAATATAGAGGCCATGCCCCGGGGATGGGGTCCCCGGGGCCAATACAGGCCAAGGGAAGGGGGCCACGCGGCCCCCTTCCCGTTTTTTTTTTGTGGCAATTTAAAAAAAGGGGTAAGGCCCTGGGGGATGGGGTCCCCAGGGCCCAAAAACAGAAAAAGGAAGGGGGGCCACACAGCCCCCTTCAGGGACAAAAATAAAAAAAAAACGATCGGGCCCGCAGGCCCGCCCCCTTCCTTCACCACTCTGCAAACGCGCCCCCTGGCGCGTTTGCAGAGAGAACAATTCCCCTTGAATACTGGGGGTCCCTGGGGGCCAACTAGCCCACCAGGAACCTCCAGTATGCGCCAGGGGCTGCCTTGCAGAGAGGTGTACAGAGGCCACGCCCCTTTTACACCTCTCTGCAACGCAGCTCTGTGGCGCTTTTGGAGGTATATGGTGGGCTAGTTGGACTCCGGGGACCCTCAGGATTCAAGGGGACTTAATCCCCCAACTTAAAACGCGCCACGGGGCGCGTTTGCACAGTGGTGAAGGGAGGGGCGGGGCTTCAGGTGACATGTGTGCAAACAGGCCCCGTGGCGCGTTTTAAGATGGGGAATTAAATCCCCTTCAATCCTGAGGGTCCCTGGGGGCCAACTAGCCCAACAGGTACATCCAGAAAGCGCCACAGAGCTGCGTTGCAGAGAGGTGTAAAAGGGGTGTGGCCTCTCTACACGTCTCTGCAACGCAGCCCCTAGCGCATATTGGAGGTTACTGGTGGGCTAGTTGGCCCCTAGGGACCCTCAGGATTCAAGGGGACTTAATCCCCCAACTTAAACCGCGCCACAGGGCGCGTTTGCACAGATGTCACCTCAGGCCCCGCCCCCTCCCTTCACCATTGTGCAAATATTCTTCTAAAATCATCCGAAATACGAATTCCGATTTACTCACCTGTTATAAGGAGAGACCTCAGTGCTGCATCTTTCAGCCCAGTACTGGTCCTGAAAAGTAATTTTAACCGTACTTACCAGTAACTTGAATTTCCTTCCATAGGATATCATTGCCTTCTTTTTGCTGAAAAAGTTTCTAAGTGTTGATTTTTGAAACATACAAATATTCCTCTAAAATCAGCCGAAATACGAATTCCGATTTACTCACCTGTTATAAGGAGAGACCTCAGTGCTGTATCTTTTAGCCCAGTACTGGTCCTGAAAAGTAATTTTAACCATACTTACCAGTAACTTGAATTTCCTTCCATAGGCTAACATTGACTGGTTTCACTTGGAAATTCTTCTAAGTGTGGAGTTTTGGAACTTTAAAATATTCCTCTAAAATCAGCCGAAATACGAATTCCGATTTACTCACCTGTTATCAGGAGAGACCTCAGTGCTGCATCTTTCAGCCCAGTACTGGTCCTGAAAAGTAATTTTAACCGTACTTACCGGTAACTTGAATTTCCTTCATAGGCTAACATTGACTGGTTTCACTTGGAAATTCTTCTAAGTGTGGAGTTTTGGAACTTTAAAATATTCCTCTAAAATCAGCCGAAATACGAATTCCGATTTACTCACCTGTTATCAGGAGAGACCTCAGTGCTGCATCTTTCAGCCCAGTACTGATCCTCAAAAGTAATTTTAACCGTACTTACCAGTAACTTGAATTTCCTTCCATAGGATATCATTGCCTGCTTTTTGCTGAAAAAGTTTCTAAGTGTTGATTTTTGGAACTTTAAAATATTCCTCTAAAATCAGCCGAAATCCGAATTCTGATTTACTCACCTGTTATCAGGAGAGACCTCAGTCCTGCATCTTTCAGCCCAGTACTGATCCTCAAAATTAATTTTAACCGTACTTACCGGTAACTTGAATTTCCTTCATAGGCTAACATTGACTGGTTTCACTTGGAAATTCTTCTAAGTGTGGAGTTTTGGAACTTTATAATATTCCTCTAAAATCAACCAAAGTACGAATTCCAATTTACTCACCTGTTATCAGGAGAGAACCCAGTGCTGCATCTTTTAGCCCAGCACTGACCCTGAAAAGTAATTTTAACCGTACTTACCAGTAACTTATATTTTCTTCCATAGGAATCCATTGTCTGGTTTTCAGCAGAAAAGTTTCAAAGTGTCGATTTTCACAAACTACAAATATTCCTTAAAAATCGCCTGTATGACTTAAACGCATTCTTTCAACTGTTTACAGGAGATGCACCAGTGCTGGATCCAGGATCCAACACTGAGTAAGAAAAAGTAACGATAACAGTTTTTACCTGCTAAGTGAATTTCCTTCCATAGGATAACATTGGTGATTCTATGAGAAAAAGTTTCTAAGTGTCAACTTTTAAAGTACAATAATATTCCTTAAAAATCACGACTGTAACCAAACGCTTTTACTCAACTGTTTACAGGAGATGTGCCAGGACTGAATCTAGGATCCAGTCCTGTGGTTAGAAAAAGTAATCCATAAAGTAACTAATTGCATTTAACTAGAAATTCACATTGAGCTGAATGTTGCATTGTGTTTGAAAATGTGTTGCCCATTGCAACAACTGTAACTACTGTACTTAAAAGTCTATTGCCTATGTGCAAAGTATTTAAACTAAAGTAATTCATTCTGAGAAAGTATTTTTTGTAATGTAATGTATAATGTAATTACAATGTAATTTAAAAAATAAAATCTGTAAAAAAAAATTGTTTCTAAAAATGTAGTAAATCAGTATTAAAAAATTTATATAACAATTAATACATTTAAAAATTGTCATTTACAAAACCTTTGAAATTCACTGAAAAAACCGTAGGTTTCAGACATGTTATAGTTACAAATTAGCATTTAAAAAACCTTTGAAATTCACTGAAAAAACCATAGGTTTCAGGGACGTTATAGTTACAAATTAGCATTTAAAAAACCTTTGAAATTCACTGAAAAAACCATAGGTTTTAGGGACAGTTATAGTTAGTTGGACATTGCACTCGTACAAAACCCGTGAAATTCCTCCGTTATAGTTAGTCCAGCTAACTATAACTCGCGCCCCGCAATGCACTGCTGATGACGTCACATATTACATCACTCATGACATGGTCAGTGACATCACTGATGACATCACTGATGACATCTCAAATGACATCACTGATGACATCATCCATGTGATAATTTCATGCATCTTCTCACACCCTAATATAACCTTTGATACACCCACTCTAAAGTAAAGACTGCCATTCGCAAAACCATAGACACTCCAACACCAATAACTACATACCCACTCACTGATTCTTAGGTCTACGCACACATCCACTCACTCACCCGAACAGTCACTCATACTTACGGTCACTCAGTACAGGACTATCATATGCACTCATACTCCTATATAGACACTCAAACACCGCCACTCATCCATAGAGGTACTCACACACCTAGTCAGTCATGCAAATAATTAAACACACTACCATTTACTCACCTATACAGTTATACACACACCAGCTCACTTACTCATACAAATACTAGCACATTCTTACGCTCTTATACAATCACTGATACAAGCACACACTCATCCATACAGCCACTATCACAATCAGTCACTCTCGCTAATAGCTATTTATATACTCCAACACACATATATACTGCCTTTCACATATGTAGTTACTCACACATGTACCACTGGGACATACATTCACTCACTAACACACTCTTACACACACTTACCCACCCATACAGTCTATCACAGATGCACTCTTGAAACCATCCACCCAGTGAATCACCCACTCACACATCTATGCACAGAGTCGCACACACCCCTCTCACACAAACACTCAGGCACCCAAACAGATACTCACACAAGCATTCAATAACTCATATAGACACTCATGTAGCTATTCACAAACACATGCAGCCACTTACACAGCAACAGACAGACGGATACAGACATTCACCCAGTTTAGTCACTAACCCATGCATTCAGTAAGATACGTTAAATCACTCACTTATACAGTCAGTCACGCACCTACTAAATCATCCATACAGACTCTTACACACCCACTCATTCTTCAATACGTCTTTTCCTATATATATTAAAAATATTTAAACTTTACAGAAACACACAGTCACTGGATGATGTCAACAGTGATGTCATTTGAGATGTCATCAGTGATGTCATCAGTGATGTCACTGACCATGTCATGAGTGATGTAATATGTGACGTCATCAGCAGTGCATTGCGGGGGCGCGAGTTATAGTTAGCTGGACTAACTATAACGGGGGACTTTCACGGGTTTTGTACGAGTGCAATGTCCAACTAACTATAACTGTCCCTAAAACCTATGGTTTTTTCAGTGAATATATATATATATACAGACACACACACACACACGCGCACACATGGGAAGGTACTATTAGGCACTTAGTACCTGTACTGCTTTAATTTGGAAGGGATAGTACCAGCACTTCTTAGCACCACTTCAATACTTTTAATGGGAGGGTACCAGCACTTCTCAGCAGCAAACCAGTATTTTGTGACAAGAATACCTGCCCTCTTATATTTCCATCTCAAGTACTCCATAAAAATTAAGTGACTCAAACTGATGGAGGCACCAAAGAGCAAAAATATGTTTTTACTACAATGTTAAAGCTTCCTCAGGTAGTATGGCTACTCAGTGACTGCTCGCAAACCATTCCGGATTCCTTTTGTAATGTGGCTTCAATGCAGTCCTGAGATTGCTTGAGATATGGAGTAGTCAGATTGCATTGTCACTGATGTTCAGTCCATCAGGATACAATGATTTTAAACACTAGATCCAGAGGTTTCCCTGGAGCCCAGTAGTTCTACCTTTAAGACATGTTCCATGTGGAAAATCTTCATATCTGGTAACAAATGGACTGTGTTAGACCTGTCATCCTTGATGTGAGTGTCCCCCAAATTTGTTGGCTTCAGCCTTCCTGTTTCCTGAATTTGTTTTTCTGGCTTTAGGACTCTGTACACTTTACTACTGCTAACCAGAGTTAATGTGCTCTCTCCTTAAAACATGGTACTCTTGGCTTACACCTGATTGGCATATTTAATTTACTTGTACGTCCCTAATAAATGGTACTACACATACCCAGAGCCTGTACATTAAATTCTACTAGTGGGCCTGCAGCACTTATTGTGCCACCCACTAAAGTAGCCTTTTAAAACATGTCTTAGGCCTGCCACTGCATCATGTAGTGCAGTTTTAAACTGCCAATTTGACCTGGCAAAATAAACCTTTTGCCACGCCTAACCTTCATTTTAAATACATATAGGTCACGCCTAAATTAGGCCCTAAACAACCCATAGGGCAGAGTGCATTGTATATAAAAAATAGGGCATGTGTGTTTAAGTTTTGAGTGTCCTGGTAGTGAAAAATTGCTGCAAGGCTTATCTCTCCCATTGGATAACATTGGGTTAGCTTATTACATTTGAAAAGTGGTAACAGTGGATTGGGAAGAGATAAGAAAGTCAAGTTTGGACTCAAATGAATTGTAATGTAAAACCCTCTTTAATGGTAAAGTCAAATTTTAAGTTACAAATCTGAAACTGCCATTGTTAGAAAGTTGCCATTTTCTTGGCTAACCATTTGGTGCCTGTGGTCTTTGTCCTGAGTCACATGACTGTGGCTAGTCTGGTAGTTGTCCTTTGTGTATTCCTCCCTGACAGTGAGACAAAGGGGGACCAGGTATTGGGAGGATGGGATATCTTGCTAGGATGGGCGGGGCAGAGCTATTCCCTGTCCCACATTTCACAGGGCTGCCTCCAGCACACATACAAAGGGACTTGATGTCAGCCTTTTGTCACCCTTGACTACTTGGAGCCTGAGAAGGGAAATAAAGGAAATTTCCAGAACCAGATGAGATAATGGTCTAGAAGTTTCTCCGACTTCAAAAGCTGGCAATAGGACAACATATTGGATCCTCAGACCAACTCTTCAGTACACATCTGGATCTGTGGAAGACTCCAGATGGACTGCCTTGTTCCCCAGAGGACTGCCCTGCTACTAGAGGTTTGCCTGGACTCCCAGAGGACTGTCCTGCTGCTTGAGGCCTGCCTTGCTGAAGGAGAACTGGGCCAATCTCCTTTTTCCCAGGAACACCTAGTGACTCCAAGAGTCAGTTGGCTGACCTCCTGTTCTGAGCTTCAGGGACACGACAAGCTCCAGAGGACTCCCTGCAAATGCCCAGCTGCTCTACTGCAACTGAACCTACCTAGATTTGCAACTGGGCATGCCTAAGCCCTGCTGGCTTCTGCTAGAGTGAGCCCTTGACCCCTAAGTGGTGCCTCCGTAGGTGCCTCCGTAGGTCTTGGAGCCTTGGCTGGCATCAAAGGGCACTCCTCTGAAAGAAAAGGAATAATCTTGAGGTTTAGGGCACTCCGCAACCACGAACAAGCCATTTGCATCAGAATTCTGCTGCCTGCGATGAACACCAAAGCTCCTGTGAACCCCCAAAGCGACTGTCAGAGATTGACCAGCAACACGAGATCTGCACTTCACGCTACGGCAACGATAGCCCAGGGTGACCGCCAATGCAAAGCTCCGGCAACAACCATCCACATCGCTCGACCAGATCTTTGTGCTACAGCGATGACTTTCCATGACACCAGACCTGCTTTTAGCACTACAGCAATGACCATCCACAATGCTCTCCCTGCTACCCGCGGCCCCTCCTACCAAAAACCGGACTCTCCACGATGGACTTTGAGAAGGTAACTTTTTCAGCTAGACTAACCTTGTACCTGTATCTGCCTGCGTTCCTCCGCGGTTAGCCTAAACTTGTGACTTTCCCCGGTCTGACCAACCAGATGACCATGAGTCGCGCTTTGTGCTTTTAGGTGTCATACTTACCTAGAACTTTGAAGTTGGATATCTCTGGTTCTAATGATTGGATTTTTGTCATGTTGGTCTCATGTTATTTATTAAAATTTACTCTATTGTTCTAAATTGGTGTGGGATTTTTCTTGTGTTGTATTAGACTTCTTTATTACTGTTTTGTGTGCTGCATTAACACAGGTTAATTTAGTGACTTTGTGGTTTATCATGACAAGGATTGTGGTTGTTGCTTGAGTAGGATTCCCACCCTACTCAATCTAAAAAAACAATTTCTTACAGTCTGCAATCGTAAAATGATTGGCTATAAGCTTGTTACGTTTTTTATTAATTAACGCTGAATTCTGATTCCTGTAGCAAGCAAGGCAGTCACTCACTCTCTGGCATACATATGTTTTTTACAGCTTTGACATTCGCACTAAACACATTAATGATGCACATTGATCAGCATGTAAAATTATGTCTTGAGCCATAGTTTCTTTCTATAACAGAACTTGTTACTGATGATGATTGTAAAACCTATTCACATGTAATCCATGTAAACCCCTGCATTTGTAACAGCTTATTTAATATCATCTTTCACAATAACAGCGCAAAAATTGATAGCTCTGTATTAAGCAATTACTGACAGTTTTGGAATAACCTTCTGTAGTTTTTTACAGGCGGTTAAAAAGGGATTTTGTATGCATTATGTTTTTGTAGTTAGTATCTGATTGATGATAGTCTACCACAAATGGGATTCTCTCACTTTTGTTTCCACTGTTGGTGTGCCCAATAAGTGCTTCCCTGGGTAACTGCAAAGACTTGTCAATTTGTTGCTGTATGGTATGCAAAGCATAGCCATGAATTTTGAGTAATCTAATAAGCTCCTCTGGATGGTTTTTACCAGTGTACTCATTGCTGCAGCTGCGTCTTATTTTGAGCACTTAGCTGCCAATGATGCTGAGTTAAGTGGGAAGTGGATGACACGAAACCAAGTACAAATCAGTTACAATATTTTGTTTGTGAATGTTGAGTAGCACTTGTAGTACAGGAAGATGTGTCTTGTATTTAGTATTTCTTCTTATGAATTTGATGGCAGGATGGATACTGTTGATGTAAGCGCTACATTATTCAAATTTTTCACCTCCTTTTTTCATTCCGTAAACATGACATAAAAAAAAAAAAATGTAAGTCCGTTTTTATATAGCGTAGCTACTCACTCTTACGGGTCTCAAGGCGCTGGGGGCCGCAGTGGAAATTAAGTGAGCTATTGCCCAGAGTCGCATGGTGCTGAGCTGAGCTGCCGCAGCCGGGGATCAAACCGTGAACCCTGTGCTCCGAAGTCAGCTGACCTGGCCGCTGCACCACACCTCTCCACATTGTATCATATCCCAACAAGCTCAGTTTAAATTCTTTTTTTTAGGATTTGTGGGTCCTTTCCTTAGATTCACGAACCTTTATTAAGTCTAGACCAATATTCACTGAAAAACCTAAAGTTAAGGACATTTAGGGCTAATCTTTGGTTATAGACCTTAATGTAATTTTTAAAACAAAACAAACTGAAATTCACTGGGCAACAAACAGTAAAATTGCAGTTATGTTTACCAAACAGAACTTAAAAACCACAGAACTTTGCCAGTTATATTTTGGTAAACCCCCACTACACACAACCTTAGGCTCTGTGCCCAACCTGCAGTAGGTGCCCAACACCCACAGAGTCTATTTTTTTATTTTATTTAAATTTCGATTCACAGATCCTTTCATTGGATTTGCCATCCTTTCTTGGGTTGTGGGCTTTCGTGGGGTTCACACGCCTGGTTTTGGATTAACAGAACCTGCAAACGGACCATCGTGGTTCCTGAAGGCATGTTTCAAGGCGTCTTGCCCATGAAGCTAGTGATGGGTTTGCTCCCACCAGCCAGGATTAGAAGATCTCGGGCTGCATTGTGGGCCACAAACCTAGCCCTGAGATCTGCAAACCCAGCAGTACAATTGGGGTGAATGTATGACATTGTTCTGCATTCTGTCCATCAACTGTTGTTTTTGCATTTGTCACCCCGAGTGGGACGGGTATGCCCAGACGTGGGTCCCGTGCTCTCCATGCCACTGCAATCAAGCTATCCTGGCTGAAGAGGGGTGAAACCCCGAAACCAGTCCTAGGATGCTTGTTTCCAGTCCAGGGAGGACCTTGCTTGGCAGTTCGGGCTGGACTGTTCCCATGAGGTACAGGGTCAAGACTGATTTGCATATGGCTGGGTCCAAACTGGAATGGCATGGTGAGCAAAAAAACGATGGATTTAGGCCCAGATCTCTGAACTGGGGTGAATGTTTGACATTGTTCTGCATTCTGTCCATCAACTGTTGTTTTTGCAGCAGTACAATTGGCGTATTTTTATTTACACGAGGTCCAGTTAGAACCTTCTGGCATGGGCCTGGCTGTCAGGGTATACTTACCCTACTCTTTAAAGTGCTGTTTATTGGGTTTTTTTCAGAATGGGGGACCAATCCCCTGAGACCTGTTATGGTAGTCATACATTTTCTCTAAATTGCAGCCAGTCAATCAGAGTACTTTGGTTTGCGGAACAGAAATGGATGTTGGGGCGAAAAAGGCGCTGTCATCCAATTAGATGCCACCGAAACTGGGTTTGGCAAACACTGAGAACTAACAGTAGAAATATTTCTAAAATGTAACCTCTTCTTTTCCAAACACTTTTTAAATGCTATCAATCAAGAATCACTTTATTTAGGTTTGTAAAAACCATAAAATTAAAACACAATCAAATATGTTTAAATGTGCAATAAAACATATATGTCAATTTACAATGCTGAAACCAGAAAATGAAAAGTTAAAAAAGGCATCATGCATGCTCGTATTATTATAAGTCACATACAATTAGAGTCTTAAAGTGCATGTTCAACCATATAAATAGAAAATACACGTAGTTAACAATCAAAAGAAGGAAAAGTACAATGAAGCGTAAATCTCTATTTGGAATTATCAAGCCTCTTATTGAGTTTCCCAGATCTAATTCTCCAAGCCCAATGTAAGTACCTGGAGGCAGCAAAAACAACTTGCTCCATTGTATCACATCTCATAAGCCTGGCAGCCTCCCAAAAATGTGAAATGCCTAGTAGTCTACAAATAGGGGCAATCCACCACTTTATTGGAGACAGATAGCCTGGGCAAAAAAATAAAAAATGTTCTTCTGACTCTGGTATCAAAAAGGACAATGACCTGATGGAATAATGTCCTTAGCCCATCTAACTGTAAATGGTTTGAGGGGTAAATTGGCAACTCTGAATCTAATGTATAGGTTTTTAGCATGACTGGCCCCAATCCTATTCAGGTAGGACTCAAAGCCAGAAATACATTTGTGAAGGAGGACTTCTGCGGTGAGAGCCTCCTCTTTTTGATCATTCCATAACCTTCATAGCACACAATCCCAGAAACTTTTCTTCACCTTGTTGACTACATCTTTTCTCATTGTCATTGGGGTCGGCCATACTACCTCCATTTTAAAAAGTGCGCAAGATGTTTGATCTTACTGAGCTAGGGGGTGCTTACTCCTTTGTCTAGCTTGTATAGTTTAATTAAGGCATCCCGATGGGGAGCAAGTTCCGCTGTTGACCAAAGTCATATTCAGTATTTTGAGGTCTGTAAGAGTACCACGGAATTAACCTTGTTCAATGCTAAATCAAAGCATATGGGTATCAAAGGAGTGCTCATGGGCAGATTAAACATTGACCTGATGAATATATTTCTGGCAAGGACCAGAGAAAAGGTATCAGCACTGCACCATATCTCTGCTTCATTTGTAGCCCCAGCAAGGTCTGTTGCACTATAAACTTCTAGTAATGGTGAGACTGTACCACTAGAAGTGGCCTTAAACTTCCTTACAACCATGGCCACCCTATGTTGCAATCGAGCCCTAA
The DNA here is from genome assembly GCA_963921515.1 of Calotriton arnoldi. NCBI lineage: Eukaryota > Metazoa > Chordata > Amphibia > Caudata > Salamandridae > Calotriton > Calotriton arnoldi. Next base: position 100,487 of record CAWUFW010019919.1, read on the forward strand.
TTGTTCTATCTGCGGAGCCTAAGAACACTTCTCAGCAAGCCTAACGCCCAGATTATCGAAGCTTTTAACTTGTTCCATCCACCAGCATCTTACCCCTAAAAGAACTGTGGGGCTTGATTTCCATAAATTTAGATTTTGCAGGATTTAACTCAAGACCTCTGGACATACAGAAAGAGGTGAACCAGTTCAGAAGAACCTGGTGACCCATAGGATTATAAGAGAGCAGCAGCATGTTGTCAGCGAACATGAGTACGGGAGTACTGATGCTCGCAGATTTTGGGGCATCATGATTGCAGTTATCCAGCCACTCCACCACACCATTAATGTATAAACTGAACAGTGTGGGGGCCAGAGCTCACCCCTGCCTTACACCACACTTAGGCCCCGATTACAAGTCTGGTGGTCTACGGACCGCCAGACTTGTGGGGACGTGGCGGTTGCAGTCTCCAGATCGCCCTATTATGAGTTGTACGGTGGGACCGCCATGGCCCAATGCAGCCACCAGGGAACCGCCATTCCCTGGCACTGTTACAGCAGTCAGGGGGCAGTAATATGCTTGGTGGGACCGCCGCAGTTCCGCCAAGCATATTACAAGTTTCCTCTCTGCCACGGTTTTCATGGCGGTTCCACTGCCATAAAAAATGTGGCAGGGAGAAAACAAAGGGGACACTACAGGGCCACCTTGTGCCTCACGCTCAATGGATGCACACGGGAGCACAACATGTGCCTCCCATGCCTGTGTGCATGCACACCAGTTCCTGAACAGCATTGACTTTACAGTCAATGCCGTGTATGAACTGTTTTTGGCGTTCCCATTACGTTGCCCATTTTCAGGGCACCGCAATGGGAACCTCAAAAGCAAAGCCTGCCAGAGAGGAGGAAACTCCTAATCTAGCGGGCGGCCTGACCACGGCTGTGGTGGTGCGGCGGCGGGGCAGACCCGACGTTGCACCGCCAAAGTTATAATCGGACCCTTAATCGAGATTCTAGAGGTAAAGTCTCCATCCATAAGCTTGAATATCTGAGAGGATGTGGTGGTCTAAGATCCATGCCAAAAGTCTTCAGAGAACCTGTCTGCAGATTTTTTTCGGTCTGTAATTGGCAGGGACATCCCACCTCCCCTTCTTGAAGGTGGGGACAATGGTTGCTCCTCGCCAAGAATGGGGAATATCTTGAACTCTCATGATGGCATTACTAAGAGTATTTAGGTATGGGATCCAGATTGTGGGTTCAGACCAGTACAAGTCCTTTGGGATGCCGTCTGGGCCTGGTGCTTTATCTCTCTTCATTTGGGGCAAGGCCTGTTCTATTTCAGCCAACCCAAATACCAGAGGATTCTCCTCATTTATGTCAATTTGAGGATCTATCTGAACTCTTCTCTATGAGTATCTATAGACCGACTTCCATTACCTATGATTTTTCCAAAATGCCTTCATCTTTTTATTTTGGAGGGTTTATGTGAGATCATCCCACTGAGCTTCCTCTCATGTTTTTCTACGGAGAGCCAGGGTTCACTTATAGGATTTTCTTGCCTCAATTATCTCACTTCTTGACTGCTCTCAGTAATGCTTCTTTCGCTACTCTACATTCTGCAGTAAACCAACCAGGGTGACTGCCAGGGAGTTCGCCCCTCCTTGGTGAAATATTGTTTCAGTCTGTCTGATAACTCACAGTGGAGGCTGACAAAATTAATCAAATTGTTGTCAATTAATTCATATGGACTCAGTAATTCCACAAAAGTTTGATAAAGATGACTCGAAGTTGTGACGTTCTTAGAAGCTGTGACCCATTTTACATTCCTATGATTATTTGTAATAATAATAGGGTATGTGGGGGTGTTTTCTTCTGGCTATGTGTTTACGAAGGGTTCTTATTGTGTCTGTGTGCTAAGGGCTTCATGATTACTGTCCATTCTTGGTACCACCTCCAAGTCCATCACATAGGGCCAAAGCTTAATATCAGAAAAATGTAATCTATATTGCTTATGTGAGGGCCTCTTTTGAAGGTGGGTTTGGAGGAGAAGTCAGAGGCAGTGCGGCCATTCAATGTCCTGAGCCTGTATGTCGCTAAGATGTCTATAATTTGCATTCTCATCCTCATCACTGATTAAGATGGAAAGTAGCTCCCCATTCATGCTTGTTGAATTACAATCGCCTGTGATTGCTTTACGCCAGGTAGGATGTAATTGATCGAACATGCCAATTAGCTGCTAAATGTACCCCATTTGGGATCACTTAATTTAGCTTTTATCCCTGCTACATTCCAAGACAATAATCAAATAGTCAATCAATCAATCAATCACAAAATTTGTAGAGCGCACTACTTACCCGCGAGGGTCTCAAGGCGCTGGGGAGAGGGAAGGGGGGGGGTGCTGCTACTGGTCGAACAGCCAGGTCTTGAGTAGCCTCCTGAAGGTCAGCAGGTCTTGGGTCTGCCGTAGGCTTAGTGGAAGGGTGTTCCAGGTCTTGGCGGCGAGGTGTGAGAAGGATCTGCCGCCGGTGGTTGTTCTTCGAATGCGAGGGACGCTGGCGAGGGAGAGGTCGGCGGAGCGGAGCTGGCGGTCGGGGACGTAGAAGAAGAGTCGTCTGTTGAGGTAGGCTGGGCCAGTTTTGTGGAGTGCCTTGTGTGCGTGGATGAGGAGTTTGAAGGTGATCCTCATGTCGACGGGGAGCCAGTGCAGGTTCCTCAAGTGGGGGTGATGTGGCTGTGGCGTGGTACGTCGAGGATCAGGCGTGCGGAGGCGTTTTGTATGCGTTGCAGTCGCTTGATGAGCTTGGCCGGGGCTCCCGCGTAGAGGGCGTTCCCATAGTCAAGTCTGCTACTGACGAGGGCCTGGGTGACTGTTCTTCTTGTGTCTGTCGGGATCCACCTGTAGATCTTGCGAAGCATGCGGAGGGTGTTGAAGCAGGAGGAGGAGACTGCGTTGACTTGCTTGGCCATGGAGAGCGTTGAGTCGAGGATGACTCCCAGGTTGCGTGCGTGGTCGGTGGGTGTTGGGGGTGCTCCCAGCGTCGTTGGCCACCAGGAGTCGTCCCAGGCTGAGGGGTTGGAGCAGAGGATGAGGACCTCCGTTTTTTCCGTGTTCAGCTTTAGTCGGCTGATCTTCATCCAATCGGCGACGGCCTTCATTCCTTCATGGAGATTGGCTTTGGCGGCGAGGGGGTCCTTGGTGAGGGAGAGGATCAGTTGAGTGTCGTCGGCGTAGGAGATAATGTTGAGGTCGTACTGTCTGGCGATGCGTGCGAGCGGGGCCATGTAGATGTTGAACAGTGTTGGGCTGAGGGACGATCCCTGGGGTACGCCGCAGATGATCTCGGAGGCTTCGGATCGGAAAGGTGGGAGGCGGACTCTCTGGGTTCTGCCGTCGAGGAAGGAGGTGGTCCATTCCAGGGCCTTGTCTCGGATCCTTGCGTCGTGGAGGCGTGCGCGTAGAGTGCGGTGTCAGACAGTGTCGAAGGCGGCGGAGAGGTCCAGCAGGATGAGGGCTGCGGTCTCACCATTGTCCAGTAGGATCCTGATGTCGTCGGTGGCGGCGATGAGGGCAGTCTCAGTGCTGTGGTTGCTGCGGAACCCTGATTGGGATGGGTCCAGGATGCTGTTTTCTTCGAGGTATCGGGTTAGCTGTTTGTTGACGATCTTCTCGATGACCTTGGCTGGGAACGGAAGCAGAGAGATGGGCCGGAAGTTCTTGAGGTCTCTCGGGTCCGCCTTGCATGGGGACTAAGTCTTGACGCAAGTTTGGTGGAGACTCCACAATAGATAGCCTTTTCCTCTATTATTGATGGATCAAGTGGGTGTGAGTGTTCCTTACCCCTAGTATCCGGGACTGCCCTCTCAGGATATGCCAGAAAGGCTTCATGTAATGGCATAATTAATTCCTTGAGATGTAATACTGCATCCTCATTATGTGAGTCCCTGAGAAGGCAACTTTAACTTTCAGTGGGCTTCCCTGGTTGCTCCAGACGTGCCCTGACTCTCCATTGCTTGGGGAGTCCCCAGGACCTTGCTGGTCCTCACAGAAGCATCTTTCCTCTGACTGCATGGGTTGCAGTTGCCAAGGCTTGTTGGTGTTCAATCCGGACACTGACCCCCTAGCACTCGACATCCTTCGTGGGACAGCTCAAATCCGGACTGTGGTTGTCGCAGACATCTCCTGGTCCCCGTGGCTGCAGAGTGAAGCTTCACCTCATCGCACCTGAAGCACCCGACATCGGTGGGCATTCGATTGCTCCGCTCCTGGTCATGTGAAGTGACCCAGACTTTGTCCCCTCTGCTTTCAGGTTCTTCTGATCTCTGATCCAGGCTTGGATCACACCGGACACTTTTCTTCTCCACGGCAGCAGTACTTTCTCGCATCACGCCATTGAAAACGACGAGGGTTTCCGACACCACTTGACCCCTATGCACCCGGCTCCTCTGGGATAGGTAACACGGGTACCTCAGTACTCTCAAGGGTGCTGGCCTTAGAACCTTCTATGTTTAGCTGGGTTTGCTTGAAGTCCTCTCCTAAGTGTCCATAATCTTTAAAATTCCAACCGCGACTTTCCCATAGAGTTGTACGGAGCTCGCGTCTGTGTTCCCACACTGCACCCGTCCTCCGTGGGTCCCCTGTGTCACTACCTTGGGTGGTTCCTTGGGGTCCAGCGATTCTACGTGCTCTAGGCACTGTGTCTAATCAAGTCGTGGTTCTTATACCACTTTCTTACTATATGGTTTGGTCTCCCCTGGAGCCCACTGTGTATTGTGCTATTTACTGTCGTTTTAATACAGTGATACTGTGTATCTTGAACTCTAATCTCATAAAGGGATTAGTAGTTAGTGTTTAGAAATAAATACATATATTTTATATATATCTTGTGTGGTTCTCCTTTCATTTAGTTATTCAAGAGGTTATAATCTGGTAAACCAAGCTGCTTTACACTCCTTCAAGACTTAGCCTGAAGGCTGCTCTCCATAGCTACCACTAGGATAGCTTTCAATAAAGGTTGTCTTTAAACCTATCATCAATAAGGGTTGTTTGGACTGGTGCAAGGTGCCCACTATAACTAGTGGACAGCATATGCCAGGCCAACTTCTCACATTGGTGTGCAGCGGTTGGATTCAAGCTTGCTATTGCTTTACCAGATAATCTCTTTGAAGTGACTAACTGAAAACCACTATAGGTACATATAAATCAAGTTTAGAATACAGTAAGTTCTACTGAACTTAGAGTTGTGTGTCAAGGGCTTAGCGCACCCTTTCTACAACTCAAGAGAGTTTCAGTTCCCACTAGAGTAGGTAGGTGCATACACCACACCACACTAGAATGTCTGCAAGGCCTGAAGTAAGTGACTCCTTGCCCACTAGGTATGACAATCTCTCATTCCAGGAATTGAGAAATATGTGTACCTCTAGGAGACTGAAAACAGGGAGACATGCAAGCACTCAACGCCTCATAGAGGCTTTGCTGTTAGATGACCTCAGAAAGATACCAGGGTCTGATGAGGCAGGCAGGTTGGGTGGGGCAGTAGAAGAGGAAAGGCCAGGTAGTGAAAACTACTATGACCCAGACTCTGATGCTGGCCAGGGGGATCAACATGATTCCCACCTGGAAAATCCAATTCTTCCTGAAGGAGAAGAAGGCCTCAGTGGCCCCCTCTTCACTCCCCCAGGAAGGGTTAATAGTCTACCAAGAAGATCAAGATCTCCTTCTCAGGAATCTAATCGTTCTGGTACTTCTATAGGGTCCTCTGCTTCTCATAAAAGGGCATCCTCTTATGAGAAGAAATGCTAACTGCTTGATTTTGAGAAAGCTAAGCTGAGAATCAAGAGAGAGCAATTGGCCTTAGACAGGGCATCCCTGAAGCTTCAGAAAGCTTCACAAAAGTTGGGGCTAGAGCCCCATGGTGGCAGCAACAGTGTCCCTCGAGGTAGAGATCATACTCATGACCATAGGAACCTGAACAAGATTGTCCCTCCTTACCAGAGTGGGGATGACATCCACAAATGGATAACTGCACTGGAAAGGGCCTGTAAGGTACAGAGGGTCCCTCAGGAGCAGTGGGCAGCAATCCTGTGGCTCTCCTTTGCAGACAAAGGTAGAGACAAGCTCCTCACTGTAAGAGAAGAGGATGCTGACAATTACAAAGTCCTGAAGAGTGCTCTGATTGAAGGGTTTGGCCTAACCACTGAACAATACAGGTTAAAGTTCAGAGATACCCAAAAGGCACAGACTCAGGACTGGGTTGACTTTGTTGATTGTGCTACTAAGGCTCTGGAAGGCTGGTTACTTGGCAGTAAAGTGTGTGATTTCAAAGGATTGTATAATTTAATCATGAGAGAGCAGATCCTTAATAACTGTCAAAATCAACTGTTGCATCAGTACCTGGTGAACTCTGATCTGACCTCTTCCCAAGAATTGGGTCAGAAGGCAGACAAGTGGGTCAGAACCAGGGTGAGGCAGAAGGTTCAGAACCAAGGTGGTGACTCTAAGAAGCAAGATTCTAAGAACTCTGATAAGGGTGGGGAGAAGGGTAAAGACCAGAAGTCTTCTCAAGGGCCCCAAAAATCTGCATCTGGTGGGGAGACCCAATCTAACAAAGGAAAAGGCCAAAAGAAACCATGGTGTAAAATCTGTAAGCAGAAAACCCATTGGACTAGTGATTGTACAAAGACCAAAGACTCAACTCCAGCCACCATTGCCCCTAAGGCAACTGTTCCCCCTAGTTCAGCTCCAAGTGGTGGTGTTCCAAATAAGGGTGTAGTAGGATTGACCCTGGGATCTGAGATGGACTCTGGCCTAGTCAGAGTTTCAACTCAGGTTGTACTGATCTGTGATGGAGACATAGATATGTCCTCCTATGTGAGTCCCAGTAATCTGGGCAAATACAGACAGCAGCCTTTAATTAATGGAAGAGAGGCTTTGGCATACAGGGACACAGGAGCAAGTGTCACCATGGTGACAAAAGATCTTGTAGCCCCTGAGCAGATCATACTTGGTGAAATGTACCAAGTGACCAATGCTAGCAATGTCCGGACAGACCATTCCCTGGCAGTTGTTAATTTCTCCTGGGGAGGGGTAACTGGCCCTAAGAAGGTTGTGGTAAGTGCAGACCTCCCTGTTGAATGCTTGCTTGGAAATGATTTGGAAAGTTCAGCCTGGGCTGAAGTTGAACTCAGGACCCATGCAGAAATGTTGGGCATCCCTGCAGATGTGTTTGCTATGACCAGGTCACAGGCAAAAATGTCTAAAACTGAACAGGCCCTGGATTCTGGAATAATGGACCAGGTGCCTCCCAAGAGGAGGAGCAGTAGGGTTAAGGCAGTGTCTTCCCCCCTGCCTCAGAATGCAGATCAGTCTCTTGAGGGAGATGATCTCAGTCCTGAAGAAGGAACTGTCCCAGAGAAGCTTGAGCCTGATCAGGTTGAGTTCTTGGGGACAGGGGGCCCTTCCAGGGCAGATCTGAGCCAGGAGCAACTGAGCTGCCCCTCTCTTGAACCACTCAGACAGCAAGCTGCTGCTGAGGCTGCTGGGAGTGCTAGTGGTACCCATAGGATCTATTGGGATGATGGACTCCTTTACTCAGAGTGTAGAGACCCCAAGCCTGGAGCCACCAGGAGGTTGGTTATACCTCTGATGTTTAGGAGCTTCCTATTGACCCTAGCACATGATATCCCATTGGCAGGTCACCTAGGCCAAAACAAGACTTGGGACAGAATTATCCATCAGTTCCATTGGCCTCATATGTCTGAAGACAACAAGGAGTTTTGTCACTCCTGTGTTACCTGTCAAGCCAGTGGTAAGGCAGGTAGCACCACAAAGGCCCCCCTGATACCACTACCTGTGGTGGGGGTTCCCTTTGAGAGGGTAGGGATTGACATTGTTGGTCCCCTAGACCCCCAAACAGCATCTGGGCACCGATTTATTCTGGTGGTGGTGGACCATGCCACTAGGTACCCAGAGGCAATTCCCTCAGGACCACCACAGCTCCTGTGGTGGCAAGGGCCCTCCTGGGAATCTTTTCCATGGTGGGTTTTCCTAAGGAGGTAGTATCAGACAGAGATGCAAACTTCATGTCTAGTTACTTGACTGCTATGTGGAAGGAGTGTGGAGTAAATTATAAATTTACCACCCCTTATCACCCACAATGCAATGGTTTAGTTGAAAGGTTCAACAAAACCTTGAAGGGCATGATTAAAGGTCTCCCAGAAAAGCATTAGCGCAAATGGGACATACTTTTGCCCTGCCTTCTCTTTGCCTACAGAGAGGTTCCACAGAAGGGGGTTGGTTACAGCCCATTTGAGCTTCTGTTTGGACATCCAGTTAGGGGTCCATTGTGTCTAGTGAAGGAGGGATGGGAGTTACCTCTCAAACCCCCTAAACAGGATATTGTGGACTATGTACTTGGTCTCCGCTCCCGGATGGCTGAGTACATGAAGAAGGCAACTAAAAACCTTGAGGCTAGCCAGGAATTACAAAAAGCCTGGCATGACCAAAAGGCTGTGTTGACTGTTTATCAGCCAGGACAGAAAGTATGGGTATTGGAGCCTGTGGCCCCAGCAGCCCTCCAAGATAAGTGGAGTGGCCCCCATACCATTGTTGAACAGAAGGGAGAGGTTACCTATCTGGTGGACCTTGGAACTCCCAGGAGCCCCCATAGGGTGCTCCATGTCAACAGACTGAAACCATATGTTGACAGGGCAGACATAGGCTTGCTCATGGCTACTGATGAGGGACAGGAGGAAGAGAGTGATCCACTCCCTGACCTGCTCTCTCAGAACCCTGATGATGGATCAGTAGATGGTGTAGCCTTGGCAGGCAGCCTCACTGACCAGCAGCAAACTGATTGCAGAAGAGTTCTAAATCAGTTCAGACATATGTTCTCTCTGACTCCAAGTCAGACTACCTGGTGCACTCATGAAGTGGACACTGGGGACAGTCTGCCTGTTAAAAATAAGATTTACAGGCAACCTGACCATGTCAGGGACTGCATCAGGACTGAAGTCCAGAAGATGTTGGATTTGGGTGTGATTGAACCCTCAGATAGCCCTTGGGCTAGTCCAGTAGTCTTAGTGCCTAAACCTCACACCCAGGGTGGTAAGAGAGAGGTGAGGTTTTGTGTAGACTACAGAGGTCTCAATGCAGTCACTAGGACTGATGCCCATCCCATACCAAGGGCAGATGAGCTCATAGACACATTGGCCTCAGCCAAGTTTCTCAGCACATTTGACCTGACAGCTGGCTACTGGCAAATCAGATTAGCTGAGGATGCAAAAGCCAAAACAGCATTTTCTACCCCTAGTGGGCACTACCAATTTGTGGTGATGCCCTTTGGTTTGAAAAATGCACCTGCCACTTTTCAAAGGTCGGTGAACAAAGTCCTTACAGGCCTAGAAGTCTATAGTGCAGCCTATCTAGATGATATTGCTGTCTTTAGCTCCACCTGGGAGGATCACCTGGTCCACCTGAGAAATGTTTTGGAGGTCCTGCAGAAAGCAGGCCTAACTATCAAGGCCACCAAGTGCTAGATAGGGCAGAGTCAGGTTGTGTACCTGGGCCACCTTGTGGGTGGAGGCCAGGTTCAACCATTGCAGAGCAAAATCCAGACCATTATGGACTGGGTTGCTCCAACTACCCAGACTCAGGTCATAGCTTTCTTGGGCCTGACTGGGTACTATAGAAGATTTGTCAAAGGGTATGGATCCATAGTGACCCCTTTGAATGACTTAACTTCTAAAAGAATGCCAAAGAAAGTTCAGTGGACAGTTAGCTGTCAAAAGGCATTTGATGACCTGAAGCAGGCCATGTGCACTGCTCCTATTCTGCAAAGTCCTGATTACTCCAAGCAATTCATTGTCCAAACAGATGCATCTGAGTTGGGGGTAGGGGCTGTGTTATCACAATTGAATGATGAAGGTCAGGATCAGCCAGTAGCTTTTATTAGCAGAAGGTTGACCCCCAGAGAGAAACGTTGGTCAGCCATTGAGAGGGAGGCCTTTGCTGTGGTTTGGGCCTTGAAGAAGCTGAGGCCATACTTGTTTGGCACTCACTTCATTGTTCAGACAGACCACAAGCCCCTCTTATGGCTAAAACAGATGAAGGGTGAAAACCCCAAACTTTTGAGGTGGTCCATTTCCCTACAGGGGATGGACTATACAGTGGAACATAGACCTGGGAGTAACCATGCCAATGCAGATGGACTCTCCAGATATTTCCACTTAGAACATGAAGACTCAACTGGTCAAGGTTAGTTTAATGTCCTGACGTTTGGGGGGGGTTGTGTAGGAGAGTAGGATCTGCTTCTTATAGTTACCCCCACTTTTTGCTGATGTTTCACTGTTTTTCGACTTAGCCAGACTGAGGCCCTGCTAATCAGGACCCCAGTCTATCTGCTTTCTACTCTAAATTGACTGTATGTACTTTAGGTACACTCCAGATTGGATTCTGGGGTACCCTTATGAGTCCCTAGTATATGGTATGCCTTGTACCCAGGGCATAGGTACCCCAGAGGCCTACCAGGGGCTGCAGCATGTATTGTGCCACCCCTGGGAAGCCTTTTAAAATGACACAGCAGGTCTGCTACAGCAGCCTGTGTAAGGTGGTGTATCCACCCCTTACTGAGATATAGGTTCCCTATATCTCTCCATATCACTGCACAGGTAAACCTATCCGTCACCCCTATGGCAGGCCTTAACAATCCTGAAGGCAGGGTGCTGGGTTTCATGTGAGCGGGTGCCCATGCATGAGCAGAGCCCCTCTGCAGCTTTCGGAATCTTCATTCCGGGGTTGTTTGTGATGCAGCCAGACCATATACTCTTAAGTGCATTATAACCAAACGGTAAATGCTAACTTTGGAGTGGCTGCATGGAAAACTGTCGCGTTTGGTGTCAAACACCTTGGAATCATACCCCCACACCAGTGATCCCACCCTTCTAGAGGGAGAGACATGTCAGCACTGGTATACCCGGTACCAGCTAACAGAGCCCTGACATCACAAAATGGATGCTGCAGCCACAGACACGAGTCTGCCCTCCTGCTGCTGGACGAAACTCTGGCAGGGGAGGCCTGGACAATAGGTTTCCTGTCACAGGGAGGTGTGACCACCTCCCAGACAGGCTTTAGTGTATTGGGGCTGGGTGGGTGCACTCTCAGAGTGCTTTGAAGTCTGCACTGGGGGCACATTTGGTGTCCCTGTGCATAGTCCAGCTCAAACCGGTTGCAGGGGCGCACAGCCCCTGCTCTGGCACGAAACTGGACAAAGGAAATGGGTGTAGCCACCCCTCTTTCCTGACCCTCCCATAGGTGGGTCCCCAGAGTTTGTCCAACCCCTTCCTTGGGTATAAAGTAGGAAACGCTGACTACAGGACTTTAGATTACACCTGGACTAAACTCTGATACCAGAAACCAAGTACTTCGACGATCTGCACGACGCTGGATGACTGAAGAATCTCCCTTGGAGTAAAGGAGTTACTCCCCTGCAAGGCAGGCACCTTTAATGCAACTGACCGCTTGGCATCTCCGAGCTCCGACGGACTCCGAAGAATATTGCCACACAGGAGGTGGGTTTTCCTAGGTCTCTGAGGTCGATCTGTGACCACAGCAAGTCTGAGGCCCGTATCCCTAGTGGAAGACCGTGCAACCCGAACCCCTGGACACTGCAACCATTTGCAGAAGCATCAGCTTTCCGGCAACCCCTGAGGCTGAGCTTTGGGTTACTTGTAGCCCTGACCCCAAGCAGTAATTGCGTTGAAGATTGCAGGCCTACACTCAACGAGTGTTCCGTGGGCCACCATTTTGTGATTCCTCTTGTGGTCCTTTTGCGATTCCTGGCCTGTTGACCTGTGGGTCCCCAAGAAGGCAACTCTAACTTTCATTGGGCTTCCCTGGTTGCTCCAGTTGTGCCCTGACTCTCTATCGCTTGGTGAGTCCCCAGAAACTTGCTGGTCCGCACAGAAGCATCTTTTCTTTTCCTGCGTGAGTTGCTGTTGCCAAGGCTTGTTGTGGTCAATCCGATCACCGATACCCCAGCACTCGACATCCTTTGTGGGACAGGTCGAATCCGGCTCCTGGTTGTCGTCGACATCTCCAGGACCCCGTGGCTGCAGAGTCAAGCTTCACCTCTTCGCACCTGAAGCACCCGACATCGGTGGGCATTCGATTGCTCCGCTCCTGGTCACTGGCTAGTGACCCAGACTCTGTCCACTCTGCTTTCCGGTTTTTCACATCTCCGATCCAGGCTTGGATCACACCGGACACTTTTCTCCTTCACGGCAGCCGCTCTTTGCAGCAGATCGCCATTGAAAATGATGACGATTCCCGACACCTTTTGACACCTATGCACCCGGCTTCCCTGGGTGAGGTAACTCGAGTACGCCGGTGCTCCCGTGGGTGTTGGCCCTAGAACCCCTTAAGTCTAAAGGGGTTTGCTCAAAGTCCTCTCCTAAGTGTCTTTTATCTTTAAAATTCCAACCGCGACTTTCCGCATTGAATCCTACGGCGCTCGCGGCTGTGTTCTCACACTGCACACGTCCCCCGTGGGTCTCCTGTGTCACTACCTTGGGTGGTTCCTTGGGGTCCCAGCGATTCTACGTGCTCTAGGCACTGTGTCTAGTCAAGTCGTGGTTCTTATACCACTTTCTTAGTATATGGTTTGGTCTCCCCCTGGAGCCCACTGTGCTATTTACTGTCGTTTTAATACTGTGATACTGTGTATCTTGAACTCTAATCTCATAAAGGGATTAGTAGTTAGTGTTTAGAAATAAATACATATATTTTATATATATCTTGTGTGGTTCTCCTTTCATTTAGTTATTCAAGAGGTTATAATCTGGTAAACCAAGCTGCTTTACACTCCTTCAAGACTTAGCCTGAAGGCTGTCTCCATAGCTACCACTAGGATAGCTTTCAATAAAGGTTGTCTTTAAACCTATCATCAATAAGGGTCGTTTGGACTGGTGCAAGGTGCCCACTATAACTAGTGGACAGCATATGCCAGGCCAACTTCTCACAGTGCCTAGCTCCTGTTTTGGATTTCCTTGGCACTGCAAATAATAGGCATTTTTATTATCGATTTAATGGTATTCAGTTCATCAAAATCAGAAAGATGAGAGGCTCACTTGGCCTTACTCAGATTTTTGGCTTATGATCCTTTGATCACCCAGATATCATCAGCAAGTATTTAGCCCGATCAGCCACCTTGCTCCATATCCAAGAGAAAGAATGAGTTTCCTTGTTTCTATAAGTTGAATTGAAGGAAGAGATTAAAAATGATATGTGTTGTTTGAGTAACAAATTTACATGTATTGATCTCCTTCATTTATTTTAAATATCTGTTCATTGACCCATAAGTGTATTTGACCCTTATTCCTATTCTCTTGTAAATCGCTCTAATGCCCTTTGACCACGCTCCCAATCTAAAAAAACTATAGGAATAAAAAAAATTCATGTCAATGTACTTGCAAGGAAGCTATATCCTGCTCCTATTTTCAACAACAGACCTTTGTTTCTACCTTTTGAAAGTAAATTAGCTAGCTTTATTACGTTCACAGATTGTTTTGACTTGCCAAGTTGACCATCGAAGAGCTCTATGAAAGGTATCACTTTTTATCTAAATATCTATTGGCATATAAATGTAGCATGGTCCAGCATGACTTAAGCTGTACTTCACCTCCTTCAGTCACAGCTAGGCTGCCTCACTTACTGGTCACTCTGGGAACTTATCTCAAAGCAGTTTTGTGTTTGGTGGTAATTCAATGTGTAGGTGGTAATGACCTTTTCACAGAAACAGATGTGTGGTTTCTATATACACTGTGGTTGATATTACTATCATGTTGCACCACATTGTATATTTTGCACTGTTGTTAGAGGTACCTTAAGGAACAACATTTTGCATAACAGAGTAAAATATTGGACAAACAAATCTGCATGTGTCATTTGGCAACATATTTTCCAACTCATAGAATGGGTTTGGGGACCCATGTTAAATCATAATTTGGAAGGAGGTAAAGGGGCATTTCTTCCAAAGCTTGATTCAATATACAATGCATCAATAATTTGCCTATTCAATTTTGGTCGCAAACAATTGTACAGTCACCGACCCCTCACTGCAGATGATAATTGATTCGCGAAGGGGAATGGGTCCCCTTGGAACCTCTTTCCCCTTTGGGAATCTTGGTGGCAGGCAGCCTTAATGGGAGTAGCCGGTGGTCCAAGGTAGACTCCCCTGATGTTTTTCCAAACAAAAAAAGTTGTATTTCTTTAGTCAGCATCAGATTCACTGTGAAACAAGGGCTCTTTAAAAAAATTAATTTATGTTTAGAAATCCAAACACAGAGATGGTGGGCCGCCCTCAATTGCATGTCACCATCATTGTTTTAGTAGCCAATTGCAGGGGGTTGCAAAATGAGACCTGGCTAATTAATATTAATTAGGAAGTTTGATCTGCGACCCCATGCAAATTGTGTTTTTGTGATTCGACCAAACAGTAAATAGGTCAATTAGCAAAATTAGATTCTGGTCCCAAAAAGCTGTTACACAATTTGTGACTGCTCTTTACGACCACCACATTAGTACACCTGGCCCTGTGTCTATTAAATTGGTTGGGGCAACGCTCTCCAAAATTATTAACCCAATTTCTGGCAAGGATACATATCTTTTTCTCTAGTCTGAAGACAGCTTTTATAATTCTAATATTTTTATAACGATAGAGTTCACTGTAAGTCAAGGCCGCAGCACTTTCATAAACTATTTTTTATAACACTCTCAGGGATCCAATAGGGTTTCATGAAAAGGGGGCCCTGGCTAATGCCTTTTTTCTGCATGGTACTCTGTGACTTTCTTCGTTGATAAAAAAAAATAACTTCTCACTTCTGCAATTTCAAGTCATTAGCTTTTCTGTTTCAAGATGTTCCGTGTTGATTGAGCAATTCCCACTGGTTGCCGACATACCTTCAAGGCCAAATCTGTAACACGCTATTTACATTCCTTTCCTTTTATCAGTCACAGTGACACTTAGGCTTTTGAGAAAGCTATGTCCTACTTTCTACACTTTGGGAATTAATTGTGCATAATTTTAACATATGATAAGTCTATTGAGAAACATCTATGACTTTGGATTGAAAAAGAAGACAGAGAAATAAGTTCCCAGAGGATGCAACTTCGTGGGGGAGCTGACATGCAGCTTTTTCTGCATTAAAGGACAGAAACAAACAGCTGCATGAAGTCGTAGTCATTATTGGGACACCTGATATGTCCTTGTGATTTAGTACCAGCTGTGAAGGTATTATGTACAATGTTAACGTATATTCCGTAACTGAGGTCGGGGGCTTGTGCTTGGGAAGCATTGGACAAAGTTTTCCTTGTTGAGGTAATATATACATTTTTTTTTGTAGTTTTATATAGCGCTAACTTCACCCCGAGGTATTGGAGCGCTTTACATCAGCACCCGTTACATTATACAAGGACACATTAATTTTTGGTAGGCATGGAGCGAATAAGCCATTTGCCCAGAAACACAGGATGCTGAACCGTTGCAGAAACTCACAGCTGGTTCCCCAGCTCTAAAGTCGACAGCTCTGGTCGTTACACTGCATTCTCTCTTATATGAGACACAGCACTCCCCAGGCAGAATCAAACTGCCCTTTTGCTTCATTGTACAGGCATGTAGTGAGGCGGGAGGAGAACAAGGTGAGGGCAGAACACTTGAATGCATGCTCCTACATTCTTGCCTCTGAAGCATTTGTCTTCTTCATTAGCCTGTGTTCTCTCTCTGCCCATCTCTCTGGATCTCCCACTAGCAGCAAAAACAAGGCAACATGTGCCATTTCTAGATCTGGTTTGAGAAGGCAGAGCTAGGAAGATCTGTACTAAAAGTGGGGCAAAAAAAAGTTAAGCCCCCCTAAACGATTGATTAAGTGCCAGTCACATATTAATTAATCGACGTTGATCAACTATTGGGTTATTGAAGCTGCCATTTATGTTGCGTAGATTTTACCATCAAGCCGCCATAAGGCATTTCTTTCGAGCAACATTTAGATAAGTCCGCTGACAAGGGAACATCCTATTGTTTGTTTAGGTTGTGGCATACTACTAGCACGGACATATAGAAGTCTAAGTGTAAGAAGATCAACTAGCTGATATAGGCCATCATGCATTGCATACGCAGTGATATTAAAATAAAAAACTGCTTCTAGGGGGGCTGCATGTAGTAGGGCCACGCGCGCACATACACACTTTAAGACTGGCAAAGGAGGGACGTGGCTGGGGTTGGCGGGAGAGGAGGGACAGGCTGGGGTTGGCGGGAGAGGAGGGACGGGGCTGGGGCTGGTGGGAAAGGAGGGGCGAGGCTGGGGCTGGCAGGAGAGGAGGGACGGGGCTTGTGATGGTGGGAGAGGAGGGGCCGGGCTGTGGCTGGCAGGAGAGGAGGGACGGGGCTGGGATTGGCACGAGAGGAGGGACAGGCTGGGATTGGCGGGAGAGAGGGACGGGGCTGGGGCTGGTCGGAGAGGAGGGACGGGGCTGGGGTTGGCTGGGAGAGGAGGGATGGGGCTGGGGCTGGTGGGAGAGGAGGGACAGGGCTGGGGTTGGCAGGAGAGGAGGGACATGGCTGGGGCTGGTGGGAGAGGAGCGACAGGGCTGGAGCTGGTGGAAAAGGAGGGACCAGGCAACGGTTGGTGGGAGAGGAGGGACAGCGCTGTGGTTGGTGGGAGACAGCGCTAAGGAAGATGAGGTCAGTCAATATAGAGACACTCACAAGAGACTGATGCCAGGTCCGTGAAATGCAGGCTTGTACCGGCCAGACAAAAAGAGTGAAGGCAGGCCAGCATGGCTCTCCGATAGCGGTGATTGCTTGAGAGAGCATGCCAGAGCGTACCTACATGCTGTGAAGACATGGCATGTAATATGTACTTACATGCCACCTGAAGTGGGCAAAGGGACAAGCAGGATTGTCGGCAGAAGCCCTTTCCTGTGTGCAGAGCAGGACAACGCCAGCAACAAGGAAGTGCTTAATTTGAGCCAGTGATTTCCGGTGTTCGGTACCGGCACTTAATTGTCAACACCAGCACTTGTGACAGATGCTAGCTGTTGTGAAATTTGGAGATGAGTAGCGCAACAGTTGTTTGATAGCTGAAAAAAACAAATTCATGTGGCCCATACTATTCTTTGAGCTTTTGGGGCCTCAAAGATCTGAATTGCCTAAGTTGTAACAGTGTGATGGTTAGCAGTTGTGTGGGTACAGTCATTGGCAGCGTTGGCAGGTGCTATGGGTGGTACGAGCTGCAGCGGCCTCATGACAAGGGCCCCGGCACTTCTTTTTTACAAATTAAGCACTGCAGCAAGGTAAGTTTGGCACCTGCAGCCAGGTGTGACCACATAAGCAAGTGTGTTGTATTCGTCTTTGCCAGGGAACTGAATGGGAGGCTGGAAAGAGGCAGCCAGCGGGGACATGCTGCTTCATCCTCACACTCTACTCACCCGACGGCATCATATCACGAGTGCTGCAGGTGAGTGCTGGGCCACGGTGCAATGCTGTCAGCTGAGACCCTGCCTCCAGGATCCTGGGAGGGACTTCCTGGGCTGGGAAGGATGCACCTCAAGCGGACCAGGTGGCTGTGTCTCTCATTGCATATTCTCAGTGCTGTGCTGTTCAAAGCGAAGTGTGATCTGTACTCTGTGCTGTACTGTTCATACAACCAGTGCTGTGACTTATGTGTGTGAACACATTAACTATTTACAGAAATGTATGTGCTCTTTGCTATAGCCTGCTTTGTGTTGGGGCATAGTTGCTCTGTTCAGTGATGTGCTTGCTCAGGGCTGTGCATCGTTAAGGATGTTGACTTCATTATCCTTGCTACTGTGCTAAAGTCTGGAGTGGAATCACACTGACCCCAAGACTGGAAAAGGCCATAGTACGTCAGCAGAAATGGAGTGGGGTCCTGAGGACTGAGCCCACACCCTGTCACAGTGAGCCTATGCTCTGCGTTATTTTACAAACTCTACCATCAAATAAATAGACAAGGACACATGCTCTCTTAAACCGGCTCCTGTTACTTTATGGCCCTAAAACAATCCAAATTCGCAAATAGCCTACAAGGTTTAGGGATCTGCTGGAGAGCGCTGTGTGTATCCAACAGGTCTCAGGGTAATATCGGTAAGATAGCTTTAGTGATTAATGAACTTACTGCAGTGATCTATTTTTACCCGCCTGTCAAGAGTTTGGGTCACAAACAGCTTAACGGCATTCATTCATGCAATCTTCTGCACACCCAAACCCATGCATGCCCATGAATGCATCCATCAACAGAGTCACACTCTTCTGTCCATTCACTCATCCACTCACACTATCAACCCACGACCATTAATTCACTCTCCCATCCTTTTAGGTCCCTGTAGTCACCTACCACCACATACATGCCTCTATGTTTAAACACACATGCATGCACACGTGCGCATTACCCATTTGCACCCATGCATCCATCCAACTATTCAACCAGATTCCTGCATCAGTGCCAATGGACCAACTCCACTCATTCACGGTAACCCATCCGTCCATCCATCTTCCCACTCGTAGCCACCCACACACTCATCCATTTAAACCTCCATTCAAAGGCATCCATCAGTCCCCCAGACACCCATAAATCCACCAACCCACACACATACCTACACTGGCCCACACTCATACATTACTTCATTTCACCTCAAACACCAAAACATTCACCCATTCACCTACAACCAAGTATACATCCATCTATCCACATCCAAGCCATCATCCATCCACCCAACCTATGGATTCAATATTCCAGTTACACACCTACGTCCTTCCATCTACCCACTGGTGTACCACCAAATACACACATAACCATCCAAACATGTATTCATTCATGCGTACTCCTACACATCCATCAGTCCACTAAATCATCCTACATTCACTTGCTGTTAAATTGACACGCATGTGTGTTGTCTAAGTGCCTGCGTAAGTTTTGTCTTTAGGTAGTTGTCTGTCTGTGTGTTAGCTGTTGAGCATCCAAATATAATGCATATCCAAATATGACCATTACAACAAAATGCAGCACAGAAATCATCCACCTGAAGAAGGCTAGACCTACTGACCTTGCCATTGGTTGAGACAGGCCTGAACCAAGGAAACTGTATCTAGGAGTAGTAAAAATAGACGGATAGGCGAAATGGGTGAAGCGAGTCTGCCGTTTTAGATGATTTTGCAAAATCTCTTTGCTTTACCTATGTTTACACCATAATCGCATATAAAGTGAAAATATAACAGATTGATAGTACTTTTGCATCTATTTTAAATGTAAACTTGAAATCCGCTTTCTTTCCTGTTTTTTACACTTAATGATGTCTTCCAAATTTACAATTACGGATATATGAAGCAGTGATTAAAAAGCAAGTCAGTGGCTGCAATAAAAGGGACACGGTGGTGGGGAAATGTATTTGGGCGAGAAGCATTGGTATGAGACACAATGACCAGAAAATGGGAACCAGATTATCCAGAAAAAATGGCAAATACTTACTGGGAAAATTATGAGACAGATCAAGAGAGAAGAGCCTTATGAAAGAAACATTTTACTTTGTTGTACAAAATGTTATTCATTGGAATAACGTTGTCAACCATGCAAAATAGATTATTTGGTGCAAAACTGGTGCAGTGAGAAAAGTAATGCTTTATAATCTTTACTAATCACATGTTAATCCATGGGTACATGTGTGGCTATATACATATAAAGAAGCCACACTTTATATAATCAATGTATATTCATTAGCCTATAGCATATTCATGTTAACAAAATGTGCATTCTTAACATAGGCCTAACTATGAGCAGGCCTCGGTTGTTCAAAGCCTTTTCATATGCATAATGTTGATTTTTAAATATCCATTCATGTTTTTCTTCTCATTACAGAAGCAAGATAACCTTTCAAAGCTGGAAAAGAACCTCATTGTTTTGCTTATAGAAATCGTAGAGTAGACAATTTTAATTGGAAGTCTGTTTTGATTAACACCGTGCGTGGGGATGAGAAAGATTCTCCTGTACCCTGCAGTCTAGATTGCTGATACATTCAAGACCGCGGAGCTGCGTACGCCTTTGTCCAATGATGGGTAGGAGGAGAGTTCACCTGCTCCAGAAAGAAGGCCCAATCTGATTGGTCCAAGTTTGGGGGAGTCGGTGGGACGATGATATGGCGAGAATGCAATGCATTTTTATGTGTGTGTCTTCAAATAGTTTCGAAAGATCCTGTCCTGACTTTGCAGAGGGAAGCCATTTCCATAACTCTGCTACTTGACATCCCATATTTCTAGTCCTTCAGTAAGACTCTTGGGCACTTATGTCCTTTTGTCTTGAACCTTAACTTCGTTCATTTCAGACTGACACCTTCTGCTTGGGATTTCCCTTTGGCGTCGTCAAATGCTTTATATAGTTTAGGGAAGTCCATTTATGTAACAAATACTTCCTCTGTTCTTCATTTTGTACCTTATAAAGATTTGCATTGTCATTTGTCTGATATATACTGGTGGATTAATTAATAATATTGAATATGCTTACCTGATAAATTGATTTACTAAATGAATTAAGGCTGTAACTTTGATTAATTTGCCAATAAACCTTCATGGTGTGGAAACCATCCTCTTTGTTCTTGTGAAGCCAAATGGGTTTCACTGTAATTTGAAATTGATGCGCTGATGTTAGCTCTCTGAATATACATTCCACAAATAACTAGCAGTCCATTTGGCCAGTGATGTGGTCTGTTTGACAACGCACCAGAGTCTGTAAGTATAGAAAAGTGTGCTGCCTTAATATGATAGTAACATAAACATCACATCTGTTTCTGTAAAAGGGTCATTACCACCTACACATTCAATTACCACTAACACAAAACTGCTTTTGAGATATGTCCCAGAGTGACCAGCAAGTGAGGGGGCCTGGCAGTGACTGAATGAGGCAAAGCACAGCTTAAGTGAGGCTGAGCAATGCTGTATTTAAATGCTAATAGATATTTAGATAAAAACGTGGTACCTTTCACAGAGCTCTTCAATAGCCAACTGGGTAAGCCAGAGCAATCCGTTAAGGTAATAGAGCTAATCTACATTCAAAAGCATGAATTCAAGGTCCGCTGCTGTCTAAAATAGGAGCAGTTTATAGTTCCCCTGGAAGTACATTGGCATGCATTTTATTTTATTTATTCATGCAGTTTTCGATAGTGGGAACATGGCCTAAGAACATTAGGGCGCTTTACAAGAGAATAGGAAATAGTGTCAAATACACTTATGGGTCAAGGAGCACATTTTTTTTTTTTTTTTTTAACAAAGAGATCAACACATTCAAAATTCTAACTTCTACAATGTATAGAATTTTTCAGCCTCCTCTGCTTTTAATTCTGACAAAACTCATTTAAAGAATCGGCCTCCACTCTCAGTGACTCATTTGCAGCAAGTGAAGCTTCAAATAGCCCATTTAATGTTTCCTGCATTTACAGAAGAACATCCAACATCGGTGAAGGACCTGACAGTAGGGAGTCAATATTTGCCGCAGAGGCAGACAATGTTCCTTGATTGCCACCATGGGGTCCCCATCCAGATATATCAGGTCCTCCTGGCAGCGCTCTCTTCGACTGTCCATC
Organism: Calotriton arnoldi; assembly: GCA_963921515.1. NCBI lineage: Eukaryota > Metazoa > Chordata > Amphibia > Caudata > Salamandridae > Calotriton > Calotriton arnoldi. The sequence goes on from CAWUFW010019919.1 coordinate 122,100, forward strand.
CAGAGCTTCTTCCTTACCTAATATTAGGCTTTCTACACTGTCTTTAGCCCCTGTCCCTTCTCTGGAGCATGCAAAACTCAACTCTGAGGGACAAAACAAACATGGGGAGGAGGGGGTGAATCACTCCTGAGGCTCCAAATAGGTTTTCAGCCTCCTCGTTCAGTTTAAATGATAGAAACAAGGAATCTCCTGTTTCTTTCTTTCTCTTGTATACACCAGACAAGTGTCTGATCGGGTAAAGTACTTGCTGCTGATATCTGGGTGATCAGCGGTGATCAGCGGGTCATGAATCTTAAACTGAGTAAGGCCACATGAGCCTCTCATCTTTCTGATTTTGACAGAATGAATACCATTAAACTGGACAACAAAAACGCCTGCTACTCACTGTTTCAAGAAAAGCTAAAGGGGTTTTATAAAGCATTAAGTGAAATATAGGTGTTATTTAAAAAACATTTTATACATTTAAGTACCTGATCTTTTGCCTTTTTTACTTTCTAAATTCACCCTGGTGAATATGTAAGGATTTAATTTACAGGACTAATGTAGACGTGCATTCTGTGCAGTGCCTAAGTGAGAGTCTGTGTAATTTGTTTGAGAGTACACTGTCAGACTGCCTTTTCTTATTGTTTGTATTTTTATGAGAGGGGGGCCACATGGACCCCCTCCCTTTGTTGATATTGGCCCCGGGGACCCCATCCCCTGGGGCCTGACCTATATGTAATAGGGGAGTGGGGCTACACGGCCCACCTCCACGGGCCGATTTCGGCCCCAGGGACCCCATCCTCCGGGGCCTGGCTTCTATTGTAGGTGCCCCGAAGGCACCCACCCACATCTGTTGGGGACCGTGGGGGGAGTCTCAAGTCCCCCGCAGTCCCTGCTGACTCCTCGCCTCCTGTGAGAGCCGGAATTGCTTTTACACTTAGGTAGCTGCGAAACATGCAGCTCCCTCTCTGTAAAAGCAATTTTGCTCTGTTTCTAGAAAGCAAGAGAATGTTTTATGCTCTCGGTTGCTAGAAGCGGAGCACAGTTTGCCATGGCTTGGCAGGAGCAGTAAAGCTCCCGCCAAGCCATAGCAAACAGCTATGTTCTGGGTGAGGGCACCTCGGGACATAGCAGGAGCCCCCAAGGAGGTGGTGGTCCCCTGGGCGGTGTATGGCTCCAGGAAGGGGGCCGGAGTGGTGGAGGTCCACGGGGCTGCGGGGGGGGGGTCCGCGCAGCCCCCCATTCATGCAAATTAAAGCTTCTGGGAGGTGGCTGCGTTGGGGGGGTTTGCGCGGCCAGCATTGTTTTAAGATAAAGCCCCATGAAGATGGCGGTCCCTGGAGCTGGGGCGGTCAGAGAGGACCCCCCATTTGAAAACAAATAAGCCCCGGGAAGGTGGTGGTCCCTGGGGCAGTGGCATGCCCGACATTCATTTGAAAAGAAGCCCCAGGAATGTGGTGGTCCCCGAGGCATTAATAAGCCCCTAGAGGGGCGGGCCTGGGTGCACCCTTCCTTTAGTATGCAAATGCCCCCGGGATCTGGCCCACAGCTGGGGCGCTTATAAAAGAAGCACGGGAGTCTGTGCTTCAGGTTTTTAAAAACAATTTGGCAGGATTCGCAGATCCCGTTATATTTAGGCCTAGGAGGTCAGGGTATTCCTACCCTGCCCCCTTCTCTTTTTTGAAACTTTTTTTTCTGTGACTCGGTTCGAGCTAAGTCACAAGATGGCTGCCAACCGTTTCTGGTTTAAAGTGTTGGTAGCCAATCAGATCTCAGCACAAGATCGGGAGGGGTTGCGGACCCTCCGTGTCCCTATATATACAAATTAGGATTTTCCTTAATATTTCAAAAACTACTGAACGGATTTACACTAAATTACAAAAAGCCACTTCCCTGGACCAACATCTACCTTTCTGCTTATTTTGGTGTTATTCTGTTCAGCAGCTCAGGCTGTAGACCTGTCTAAATGTCCTAAGGGAATTAACATGGGAAACACTTATTTTTGCCCCCCCCCTTTTTCTCGGCCCCCGTTTGACGGATCACCCTGAAACTTCCCATGCGCAACAAGAATTAGAAGGGCACTTGTTTTTGAAAATTTCATGAAGAGTCGCCTAACGGCGCCAAAGATATAGGCAAGCCAAATATTGCTTTTCATTTGGAAACTAGGTCCTAACCATAACTACCTACTGGCAACCACCAGTAGGTACTATATACATATATTCACTGACATTATAGTTAGGCTCAGATTTCCCTCATACAAAACCATTGAAATTCAGCAGTTATAGTTACCTGAGCTAACTGTAACTTACGCCCCTGCAATGCACTGCTTATGACCTCACATATAGCATCACTCATGACATGGTCAGTGACATCACTGATGACATCTCAAATGACATCACTGATGACATCATCCACAGAAACACTCACACACCCACTTACAAACCCATATAAACCTCCCGTACGCCCACTCACACACCCATCACTGATGACATCACTTCATCCCCCAACCAGCAGTACGCTAGGAGGCACGTTTGCAGAGTGGTGGAGAAAGGAGGCTTAGCCTCCGAAGACCTCTCAGCAATCCCACTGTGTGGGACTTACTGGAGGTAACAGGAGGTCTTATTGGTCCCAAGGACCCTCTGGACCAAAGGGGACTTCATCCCCCAACCAGCAGTGCGCCAGGAGGCGTGTTTGCAGAGTGGTGAAGAAAGGGGGTGGGGCCTCCTGCAACTTGCCGGTGCTTTTTTGTAAAATATTTTTTATTCTTTCTGTGAGGAGGGCAACATGGCCCCCCTACCCTGGGCCAATTTTGGCCCCGGGGACCCCATATCCCGGGGCCAGGTCTATTTTGAATAGGGCAGGGGGTCACGTGGCGCCCATCCCCTGGGCCTGGCCTTTTTTAAAATTTATATTATTACACTAAAGGAAGGGGGACCGAGCAGCCCCCCTCCCAGGTCGATTTCGAACCCCAGGACCCCATCCCCCAGGGCACAGCCTTTGCCTTTAATTTTTTTAATAATATGGGGGGGCCGTGAGGCCCCGCTCCTGGGACAATTACGGCCTGTGGGCACCCCGTGACATAGTAGGAGTTGGCCCTGGGGGATGGTGGTCCCCAGGGATGCGGGGCGCCGAGAAGGCCCCCCGCATTGTTACCATTGTTTGCCCAGGGAGGTGGTGGTGCCCGGGGTTGCGCGGAGGCCGGGATGGCCCCCCGCATAGTTACTATTGTTAGCCCCGGGGAGGTGGAGGTTCCCGGGGCTGCGGGGCAGCCGGACAGGCACCTCCGCATAGTTATTATTGTTTGCCCTGGGGAGGTGGTGGTCCCCGGGGCTGGGGAAGGTTGGCACGCCTGCACTCTTTTTCATTGAAGCCCTCGGGAGGTGGTGGTCCCCGGGGCTAGTATAAGCCCTAGGAGGGGGGGCCCGTGCGCTCCCCTCCTTTCCAGCCTCTAATGCTCCTGGGACCTGGCCCATCCTGAGGGCCAAATAAAATGAAAGCACTGGGGACCTCGTTTTTAAAGAAAAATTTCCGAAAAATTTGCAGATCCACCTGCAGATTTTTCTGCGAGTTTTTTTTAAATGCTTTTTATCCATGGCGGGGTCTCTGGGAGATCCCTGCACCTGGGGCTCAAGGTGTCCCTAACCTGGCCCTTTTTCTCTTTTTTTGTGGGACTCAGCTGCAAGCCGAGTCCCAAGATATCTACCATCACTTCCTGGTTGAAGTGTAGACAGCCAATCAAATTTCAGTAGGATCCGAGAGTCCACTGCAAGGACTCGCATCCCCAGATAACCAAATTTATTAAACTTAAATATCTCAGAAACTACTGAACAGATTTACACCAAATTAGAAAAAGCACACTTTCTGGACCAACTTCTTGCTTTCTGCCAAATTTGGTGTAATTCTGTTCCACAGTTCGGGCTAAAAAGTATTCCTACACGTCACTCTTCATGATGACAACAATCATAATGTGACAGGAAGATAGACAACAGGAAAAAGAACTGTCGTGACCCATATCAAGAGGAACATACAATTACGAAAACATTATGATTGTTGTCATCATGAAGAGTGACGTGTAGGAATACTTTACAGGGTATTATTCAATTTTTGAGTTCAGCTTGTGTGTATGGTGCACATTAAGACTAGTGAGGAACATATTCTTTGTTGATAATTGTGCTAAATTATCGCATATACACAAGATTGGAAATATAAGCAACAAGACTAGAGTGATTACGTTGAACTACACGTAGTAATGTGAACTCCTGAAGAAGCGCGAATGTGCGCGTAAAACGTGTTGGCTGTATTGCTGTAAAAAGTGACTCACAAAAGAATAAAGAAAATGATAAAGAAACTATCCAACAAAGATTATTGTTTATTGTTGTTGATCTCTCAGTATAGTTTTATATATATATATATATATATATATATATATTATGCTCAAACGTTGCCCAACATTAGGAAAGCACTCTGGCAGCAGTGCGAAGCTTCATGCTTTTATTAGGTATGGATGTCTCGGCACGCTGGATTGTTCCGGATATCTTGGCCTGACGCATTTCAAAGTGCGTGACTTCTTCATCAGAGGCATACCGGAAACAAGACTTCCATCCGGCACACCCTCTCCCTTATATATGATGTCAATTGTCCGCCCACAAATGGGCCGCTCCGATGAGACTAGGCATGTTGGGAGTTGTAGTGCCGAAATAAAAGCCAACTAATCACAGTCCTCAGATGGACCCCAGCGGGTCGTTGCATCCTCAATCCTGCGCTGCTGACTCCCAGTTGCAGCTTGGTGTATCTCAAGCTGCTAGGCCCCCAAGAATTTGCAGGGTGGTGCTCTCCTGGCGGTGCGGCTACCGCCTATAGATTATGCTCAAAGGTTGCCCAACGTTAGGAAAGCACTCTGGCAGCAGTGCGAAGCTTCACGCTTTTATTAGGTATGGATGTCTCGGCACGCTGGATTGTTCCGGATATCTTGGCCTGACGCGTTTCAAAGTGCGTGACTTCTTCATCAGAGGCATACCGGAAACAAGACTTCCATCCGGCACACCCTCTCCCTTATATATGATGTCAATTGTCCGCCCACAAATGGGCCGCTCCGATGAGACTAGGCATGAAGGGAGTTGTAGTGCCGAAATAAAAGCCAACTAATCACAGTCCTCAGATGGACCCCAGCGGGTCGTTGCATCCTCAATCCTGTGCTGCTGCCTCCCAGTTCCTAACGTTGGGCAACCTTTGAGCATAATATATATATATATATATATATATATATATATATATATATATATATATATATATATATATATATATATTATCTACTGGCGGTCGCCAGTAGATAGTTATAGTTACAACCTATTATCCATAGGAAATCCGCGACATTCTATTTGAAATAACGTTGGCGCCGGTTGACGAATCTTCGTGAAAGTTTCCAACTTGTTGGGCGCTCCCGCTCCGCTCCTACCCTGAAAGTCTCGGGGTGATACGTGAAGCGGGGGCCGAGAAAAAGGGGGTCCCAAAACGCGTTTTCCCCATTCATTTTTCCATAGGAACCTTTAGTCGCAGCTACAGCCCGAACTGCTGAACGGAATTACCCCAAATTTGGCAAAGAGGTAGCCCTTGGTTCAGACTGGTGCCTTTTGCTAAAATGGTGTAAATCCGTTCAGTAGTTCCTGAGAAATTCACAATTAAAATCACATATATATCTATGGGCGCGTCGGATCCGCGTACCCTCCCGATCACGAGCTGCATGCTAATTGGCTGTCAACACTCCAAATCAAGAAGTGTTGGCAGCCATTTTGTCCTCGGTAGAACCGAGGGACAGAAACAAGTGCGCAAAGCGCAAAGGGGCAGGGTAGAAACACCCTGACCCCTAGGTCTGCTCAGGGGTCCCACAAGGACCCCCTGGGCAGAAAAGATATATATTTTTTTAAATCGGCGGGATGCGCTTAGGGTGCGCGTATCCTGCCGAGAAAAAAAAGAAACAAGTGCGCAAACGCACAAAGGGGGCAGGGTAGAAACACCCTAACCCCCTAGGCCTGCTCAGGGGTCCCACAAGGACCCCCTGGGCAAAAAGCATTTTTTAAAAAAAATCGGCAGGATGCGCTCAGGGTGCGCGAATCCTGCCGAAAGAATCGGAGCGCGGTCTCCCGCGCTCGATGTTAATTGGCCCCGGGTGGCCCAAGTCCCGGGGCATGGTGGGGGGATAATTTAATGTGTGGGGGCCTCAGAGGCCCCCAAGCCCGGGGACCGCCACCCCCGGGGCTTTTTAAAAATGGTGCGGGAGGGCTCTGAGCCCTCCCGCAGCCCTGGGGACCACCACCTCCCGGGGCTTTTTTAAATTAATTTAACAACCTGTGTGGGGGCTCCAGCCCCCCACACGCCCGGGACCGCCACCTCCCGGGGCACTAACAAATTAAAATGGGGTCCGTTTTGGACCCCGAAGCCCCGGGGACCACCACCTCCCCGGGGCTGTGCTGATGTAGGGAGGGGGCCGCGCGGCCCCCTCCTGGAGCCCTTGATGGCCCTGGGGACCACCACCCCCAGGGCCGGCTCCTGCAGTGTCCCGGGGTGCCTACCCCCGGGACACTGTAGCTTGCTATGGCAGGACGGAGCCTCGCGGCTCCCGTCCTGCCATAGCAAACTGCTTTGGATATTGGAAGAGAGAGCAGGAAACCTGCTCTCTCTTCCAATATCCAAAGCCGATTGCTTTCCACATGGGGAGCAGCATGTCAGCTGCTCCCCATGTGTAAGCTAATGCCGGCTCCCGTAGGACACGGGGAGCCGGCTGGACTGTGGGGGATTGGGGACCCCCACAGTCCCCAACGAGAGGCCAGGCCCGGGGGATGGGGTCCCCGGGGCAAGTAGTGGCCCAGGAGGGGGCCACGCGGCCCCCTCCCCAAAAAAGAAAAATTAAAAAATTTAAAAAATGGAAAGGCCGGCCCCGGGGATGGGGTCCCCGGGGCCTTAAATGGCCAGAGGAGGGGGCCACGCAGCCCCCTCCAAAGAATAAAAATAAAAGGCCATGCCCCGGGGGATGGGGTCCCCGGGGCCAATACAGGCCCAGGGAAGGGGGCCACGCGGCCCCTTCCCCGTTTTTTTTTTAATTAAAAATTTTAAAAAGGGGTAAGGCCCTGGGGGATGGGGTCCCCAGGGCATAAAAACAGGAAAAAGGAAGGGGGCCACACAGCCCCCTTCAGGGGACACAAAAAAAAAAAAAAAAAAACGATCGGGCCCGCAGGCCCCGCCCCTTCCTTCACCACTCTGCAAACGCGCCCCTGGCGCGTTTGCAGAGGGGAACGATTCCCCTTGAATACTGGGGGTCCTGGGGGCCAACTAGCCCACCAGGAACCTCCAATATGCGCCAGGGGCTGCGTTGCAGAGACGTGTAGAGAGGCCACACCCCTTTTACACCTCTCTGCAACGCAGCTCTGTGGCGCTTTTTGGAGGTATATGGTGGGCTAGTTGGACTCCGGGGACCCTCAGGATTCAAGGGGACTTAATCCCCCAACTTAAAACGCGCCACGGGGCGCGTTTGCACAGTGGTGAAGGGAGGGGCGGGGCTTCAGGTGACATGTGTGCAAACAGGCCCCGTGGCGCGTTTTAAGATGGGGAATTAAATCCCCTTCAATCCTGAGGGTCCCTGGGGCCAACTAGCCCAACAGGTACATCCAGAAAGCGCCACAGAGCTGCGTTGCAGAGAGGTGTAAAAGGGTGTGGCCTCTCTACACGTCTCTGCAACGCAGCCCCTTGGCGCATATTGGAGGTTCCTGGTGGGCTAGTTGGCCCCTAGGGACCCTCAGGATTCAAGGGGACTTAATCCCCCAACTTAAAACGCGCAACGGGGCGCGTTTGCACAGATGTCACCTCAGGCCCCGCCCTCCCTTCACCATTGTGCAAATATTCCTCTAAAATCAGCCGAAATACGAATTCCGATTTACTCACCTGTTATCAGGAGAGACCTCAGTGCTGTATCTTTCAGCCCAGTACTGGTCCTGAAAAGTAATTCTAACCATACTTACCAGTAACTTGAATTTCCTTCCATAGGCTAACATTGACTGGTTTCACTTGGAAATTCTTCTAAGTGTGGAGTTTTGGAACTTTAAAATATTCCTCTAAAATCAGCCGAAATACGAATTCCGATTTACTCACCTGTTATCAGGAGAGACCTCAGTGCTGCATCTTTCAGCCCAGTACTGGTCCTGAAAAGTAATTTTAACCGTACTTACCGGTAACTTGAATTTCCTTCATAGGCTAACATTGACTGGTTTCACTTGAAAATTCTTCTAAGTGTGGAGTTTTGGAACTTTAAAATATTCCTCTAAAATCAGCCGAAATACGAATTCCGATTTACTCACCTGTTATCAGGAGAGACCTCAGTGCTGCATCTTTCAGCCCAGTACTGATCCTCAAAAGTAATTTTAACCGTACTTACCAGTAACTTGAATTTCCTTCCATAGGATATCATTGCCTGCTTTTTGCTGAAAAAGTTTCTAAGTGTTGATTTTTGAAACATACAAATATTCATGTAAAATCAGCCGAAATACGAATTCCGATTTACTCACCTGTTATCAGGAGAGACCTCAGTGCTGCATCTTTCAGCCCAGTACTGATCCTGAAAAGTAATTTTAACCGTACTTACCGGTAACTTGAATTTCCTTCATAGGCTAACATTGACTGGTATCACTTGGAAATTCTTCTAAGTGTGGAGTTTTGGAACTTTAAAATATTCCTCTAAAATCAGTCGAAATACGAATTCCGATTTACTCACCTGTTATCAGGAGAGACCTCAGTGCTGCATCTTTCAGCCCAGTACTGATCCTCAAAAGTAATTTTAACCGTACTTACCAGTAACTTGAATTTCCTTCCATAGGATATCATTGCCTGCTTTTTGCTGAAAAAGTTTCTAAGTGTTGATTTTTGAAACATACAAATATTCCTCTAAAATCAGCCGAAATCCGAATTCTGATTTACTCACCTGTTATCAGGAGAGACCTCAGTGCTGCATCTTTCAGCCCAGTACTGGTCCTGAAAAGTAATTTTAACCGTACTTACCAGTAACTTGAATTTCCTTCCATAGGCTAACATTGACTGGTTTCACTTGGAAATTCTTCTAAGTGTGGAGTTTTGGAACTTTAAAATATTCCTCTAAAATCAGCCGAAATACGAATTCCGATTTACTCACCTGTTATCAGGAGAGACCTCAGTGCTGCATCTTTCAGCCCAGTACTGATCCTCAAAAGTAATTTTAACCGTACTTACCAGTAACTTTTATTTCCTTCATAGGCTAAGATTGACTGGTTTTCAGCAAAAAGTTTCAAAGTGTTGATTTTCACAAACTACAAATATTCCTTAAAAATCGCCTGTATGACTTAAACGCATTCTTTCAACTGTTTACAGGAGATGCACCAGTGCTGGATCCAGGATCCAACACTGAGTAAGAAAAAGTAACGATAACAGTTTTTACCTGCTAAGTGAATTTCCTTCCATAGGATAACATTGGTGATTCTATGAGAAAAAGTTTCTAAGTGTCAACTTTTAAAATACAATAATATTCCTTAAAAATCACGACTGTAACCAAAACGCTTTTACTCAACTGTTTACAGGAGATGTACCAGGACTGAATCTAGGATCCAGTCCTGTGGTTACAAAAGTAATCCATAAAGTAACTAATTGCATTTAACTAGAAATTCACATTGAGCTGAATGTTGCATTGTGTTTGAAAATGTGTTGCCCATTGCAACAACTGTAACTACTGTACTTAAAAGTCTATTGCCTATCTGCAAAGTATTTAAACTAAAGTAATTCATTCTGAGAAAGTATTTTTGTAATGTAATGTATAATGTAATTACAATGTAATTTAAAAAATAATATATGTAAAAAAAAATGTTTCTAAAAATGTAGTAAATCAGTATGAAAAAAATTAATATAACAATTAATACATTTAAAAATTGTCATTTACAAAACCTTTGAAATTCACTGAAAAAACCGTAGGTTTCAGGCACGTTATAGTTAGAAATTAGCATTTAAAAAACCTTTGAAATTCACTGAAAAAACCATAGGTTTCAGACACGTTATAGTTACAAATTAGCATTTAAAAACCTTTGAAATTCACTGAAAAAACCATAGGTTTCAGACACGTTATAGTTACAAATTAGCATTTAAAAAACCTTTGAAATTCACTGAAAAAACCATAGGTTTTAGGGACAGTTATAGTTACTTGGACATTGCACTCGTACAAAACCCGTGAAATTCCCCGTTATAGTTAGTTCAGCTAACTATAACTCGCGCCCCGCAATGCACTGCTGATGATGTCACATATTACATCACTCATGACATGGTCAGTGACATCACTGATGACATCACGGATGACATCTCAAATGACATCACTGATGACATCATCCACGTGATAATCTGATGCACCTCCTCACACCCTAATATAACCTTTGATACACCCACTCTAAATTACAGACTGCCATTCGCAAAACCATAGACACTCCAACACCAATAACTACATACCCACTCACTGATTCTTAGGTCTACACACACACATCCACTCACTCACCCGTACAGTCACTCATACTTACGGTCACTCAGTACAGGACTATCATATGCACTCTTACTCCTATATCGACACTCAAACAACGCCACTCATCCATAGAGATACTCACACACCTAGTCAGTCATGCAAATAATTAAACACACTGCCATTTACTCACCTATACAGTTATACACACACCAGCTCACTTACTCATACAAATAGTAGCACATTGTTACGCTCTTATACAATCACTGATACAAGCACACACTCATCCATACAGCCACTATCACAATCACTCACTCTTGCTTATAGCTATTTATATACTCCAACACACATATATACTGCCTTTCACATATGTAGTTACTCACACATGTACCACTGGAACATACATTCACTCACTAACACACTCTTACACACACTTACCCACCCATACAGTCTATCACAGATGCACTCTTGAAACCATCCACCCAGTGAATCACCCACTCACACATCTATGCACAGAGTTGCACACACCCCTCCCACACAAACACTCAGGCACCCATACAGATACTCAGACAAGCATTCAATAACTCATATAGACACTCATGTAGCTATTCACAAACACATGCAGCCACTTACACAGCAACAGACAGACGGATACAGACATTCATCCAGTTTAGTCACTAACCCATGCATTCAGTAAGATACGTTAAATCACTCACTTATAGAGTCAGTCACGCACCTACTAAATCATCCATACAGACACTTACACACCCACTCATTCTTCAATACGTCTTTTCCTATATATATTAAAAATATTTAAACTTTACAGAAACACACAGTCACTGGATGATGTCATCAGTGATGTCATCAGTGATGTCATCAGTGATGTCATTTGAGATGTCATCAGTGATGTCATCAGTGATGTCACTGACCATGTCATGAGTGATGTAATATGTGACGTCATCAGCAGTGCATTGCGTGGGCGCGAGTTATAGTTAGCTGAACTAACTATAACGGGGGAATTTCATGGGTTTTGTACGAGTGCAATGTCCAAGTAACTATAACTGTCCCTAAAACCTATGGTTTTTTCAGTGAATTTCAAAGGTTTTTTAAATGCTAATTTGTAACTATAACGTGTCTGAAACCTATGGTTTTTTCAGTGAATTTCAAAGGTTTTTTAAATGCTAATTTGTAACTATAACGTGTCTGAAACCTATGGTTTTTTCAGTGAATATATATATATATATATATATATATATATATATATATATATATATATATATATACATATATATCAGCTCCGACTCTCACAACATAAAGAAGCGAGGAGACCGCACACAGTCAGGGGGTGAACTCGGTTATTTTATTTTACCGAGAAACAAAACAGGACAGGACGCGTTTCGGCTTTGCGCCTTTTTCCACTGTAAGTGGAGACAGGGTGACACCATATTTAAATAAACCAAGAAACAATCATTTCCGGTGCGCGCTTCACATAAACAACAACATAATTGACGGACCAACATTTACGTAGCCCGCGGGCGCCATCTTATATTGGAATAGATTTTCAAAAGCAAAGCAGTGATTCATAAACGTGCATAACAAAAATACATGAATACAATACAGCTCTGTATGAGCAAATAATTAAGCATTCACACGGCTGAGAAATACTGTTGTTCTTAAACATGATTATAGAAATTAAAAATAGCGCTTTTTCCGGTGATGCCAGCACAATACATCCAGGCACCACAATTAAAGGATAAAGTAACCAAACTGTTTTAGTTCATCACAGTCAAGAAATTAATCATTTCTCCACACCTATGTAGAGAACAGCCAGTGTGAAATGAAGCTTTGATGATTGTTATAATGCACGGATAAATGGCATTTTCCAAAACCAGCATTCAAACAAAATATATATATATATATATATAACTATATATATATATTACCTACTGGCGGTCGCCAGTAGGAAGTTATAGTTAGGACCTAGTTTCCATAGGAAAAGCGTTTTTTGATTTGCCAATATCTTTGGCGCCGGTTGACAAATCTCCGCGAAATTTTCAAAACTAATGGGGCGCTCCGGTCAGCTCCTGTCTTGAAAGTTTTAGGTGATTCGTCAAGCGGGGGCCGAGAAAAAAGGGGGGTCCCAAAACGCGTTTTCCCCATGTTAATTTCCATAGGAACTTTAGACACGGCTACAGCCTGAACTGCTGAACGGAATTACACCAAATTTGGCAAACAGGTAGCTCTTGGTTCAAAAAGCGCCCTTTTTTTTAAATGGTGTAAATCCGTTCAGTAGTTCCTGAGAAATTCAAAAAATTAAAATATTGATATCTGAGCACCGAGGAGGATTCGCAAACCCTCCTGGGCACGAGCTTCACTCTAATTGGCTGTCAACACTCCAAACCAGGAAGTGTTGGCAGCCATCTTGTGACTCGGTAACCGAGTCACAAGAAAAAGGTAAAAGAAAGATAAAAAACAAGAAAAGGGGGCAGGGTAGAAACACTCTGACCCCCTAGGCCTGCTCAGGGGGTCCCACAGGGACCCCCAGGGCCAAAAAAGCATTTTTTTTTTTGTGGCTGAATTCGCACTGGGTGCGCGAATCCCGCCGAGAAAATTAAAAGAAAACAAAGCGCGGTCTCCCGTACTTCGTTTTTCTTAAGCCCCCGGGTGGGCCAGGTCTCGGGGGCAATGTGTTATTATAGAGTGGGGGCCCGTGGGAACCCCCGCAGCTCCTTGGACCGCCACTTCCCCGGGGCTTTATTTTTATAAGGGCGGGGGAACCTCGCGGGCCCCCCCAAGCCCCGGGGACCGCCACCTCCCCGGGGCTTTATTATAATAGGGTGGGGGGGCCTCGTGGCCCCCCTAAGCCCCAGGGTCTGCCACCACCCCGGGGCTTTGATAAATAATTAGTGTGGGGGGGATCAAGCCCCCCCACACTGCCCCGGGGACCACCACCTTTCCGGGACATTGAATTTGTAAATACGGGGGTCTGTTGCAGACCCCCGGGGACCACCACCTCCCCGGGGCTATTTGCATGTTGGGAGAGGGGCCGCGCGGCCCCCCTCCTGGAGCTCTCGATGGCCCTGAGGACCGCCACCCCCCAGGGCCGGCTACTGCAATGTCCCGGGGTGCCCACCCACGGGACATTGCCGTTTGCTATGCCATAGCAAACACTGCTTTGCTTCTTGGCAGCGAGAGCAGGAAACCTGCTCTCGCTTCCAAGAAGCAAAGCAGAATTGCTTTTGGGCAAAGGGAGCTGCATGTTAGCAGCTCCCCTTGCCCAAAAGCAATGCCGGCTCCCGCAGGAGGCGGGGAGCCAGCTGGGACCTTGGGGGCATTGGGGCTCCCCCCATGGTCCCCATCAAAGAGGCCAGGCCCCAGGGGATGGGGGCCCTGGGGCCATTATTGGCCCGAGGAGGGGGGCACGCAGTCTCCCTCTTTTTTATGAACAATAAAAGTGGCAGGCCCCGGGGTATGGGGTCCCCGGGGCCAATATTGGCCTGAGGAGGGGGGCCACGCGGTTCCCGTTCTCTTTTTAAAAAGAAAATAGTGGCAGGCCCCGGGGGATGGGGTCCCCAGGGCCATTATTAGCCTGAGGAGGAGGGCCACGCGGTCCCCCTCCTCATTTAAAAAAAAAAATAATTGCTGGCAGGCCCAGGGGGATAGAGTCCCCGGGCGAATACCAAATAATAGAAGTGGGGCATTTTTGTTTCAAGTTTGGAGTCGCGACTCTAACGCGGCTATCAGCGTGGCCCCCCGGGTAACGTCACGTTGGATTCGCGAATTCACCTTAAATAAATAATTAAGTAGTATATAATTTAGAAGGTAGTGTTGTATTTGTGAAGTTGTTTTAAAGAGGTAGTGTGATTGAAGTTAATGACAAGATTACAATTGATAGACTTGTTAACAATATATAAAATAATCTCTTGCTATAATATACATATTAAACTTATATACATATACTTTTAAAACTTAAAGATTTGCGATGGATTCGCGCACCCAGCGCGACTCCCGGAACTATGTACGTGACTTTACGCGGGGCCGAGATTCGCGCACCCGTCGCTTACCGAACGCGCATCCTACATGACTCAACCAATATGGCTGCAAGATTCTTGGATTCGCGCATCCACCGAGACAGGTACACGATCAGTTCGCGAATCCACTTTTTTTATAAAAAAAATAAATTAAAATGTATATTTATATTTTAGAAAAGAGAAAATATTACATTATTTTTATAACAATTAAAAAACTAAGAAAATTATTTTTTGGACATTATACTTAGAAATTAGCATTTAAAAAACCTTTGAAATTCATTGAGAAAACCATAGGTTTCAGGGACATTATAGTTAGAAATTAGCATTTAAAAAACCTTTGAAATTTGACTAAAAAAAACCATAGGTTTCAGGGACGTTATAGTTAGAAATTAGCATTTAAAAAGCCTTAGAAATTCACTGAAAAAACCACAGGTTTCAGGGACGTTATAGTTAGAAATTTTCATTTAAAAAAACCTTGGAAATTCACTGAAAAAACCATAGGTTTCAGGGACGTTATAGTTAGAAATTAGCATTTAAAAAATCTTAGAAATTCACTGAAAAAAACGCAGGTTTCAGGGACGTTATAGTTAGTTGGACATTTCACTCGTACAAAACCAGAGAAATTCGGCTGTTATAGTTAGTTGAGCTAACTATAACTCGTGCCCCCGCAGTGCACTGCTGATGACGTCACATATTACATCATTCATGAGATGGTCAGTGACATCATTGATGACATCACTGATGACATCTCAAATGACATCACTGATGACGACCAGATCATCCCCTTCAATATCAACACACCTATCAATGACAACACTTTAAACACACCAAAAACTAACAACAAACGCTCATACATAGCATGTGAAAATGCTCTCAAATGGATTGCTTCATATCTCAAAGACAGACAAGGTGTAGTTTACTTAGTGCCCTTCACATCAGCTCCTCACACCAACTCAGTGGCATCACTCAAGGGTCCATCATATCCCCTCTATTAGCCAATAACTACCTAACCTCCTTATCGAACCTCATTGAAGCTTTCAATCTTACATGTTACAACTGTGCAGATGACATACAAATAATTCAAAAAATGGATGGCCTGAAAGACCTTTACAACTCAAAACGTGATGTCTGCCTTCACGCCATAAGTACATGGATGATGGATAACCATCTAAACCTCAACAACGCAAACAGAGAAATCATGACCTGCGGACAATTGCAAAAATGTGAGCCTACTGTCACATGGCCCAACATCATCAACACAAGTCAGAAACCTAGAGGTAACGATGGAGTCAGACCTATCCATTACACCAGGTGTTAACAATCTTCACAAAGAGTGCCTTCTACAAAATGAAAACACTGTGTAACATCTTCTCATATTGTCTATACCAACAGAAACTGCAAGGCGTCCTCACACTCGTAGTCTCCAAGTTTGACTATGCCAACAGCCTATATCTTGGTGTACCCCCACTAATCATATGCAAAATACAACTCCACTGGCTATCTTTAGCCAGAAGGACAATTTTTCAAGGCACTCTCTATTGTCCACAAAGCCTTCCAAGGAAAAGGAACACACTTTGTGCAAGTTAAATTTAAGCAATAGAAAAGCAAACAGGACACTGCACTCTAGGCTTTCACCTGGTCATACCACCTTATTACAAAAAATCCATAGGATGCCGTGCTTTGTCAGTACTAACCGTCAAGCCCTGGAATACAAGACAACATTTGAAGTATCCAGTGGTATATACACTTCAGAAGACAGTTGAAAACATGGCTATTTCTAAGATAACTACATCATCCCACATCCTTGGGATAGAACCCTCAAAGACAATCACAATTCCAAGCTCAATCTTCAGCTTACAGTCCACAGAGAGGGAACAACCCAACCAGAAAACTATATTCAGGTAAGAAAATGTTTGATTGGGTATTATATAGTTATGTCAATTGATATATAACATTTCTGGTTGCACTAATTACCCTATTACACTCTAGTTAGAAATTGGGTTACTGGTTGACTGAGGTGTAAACCCTGGTCAAGCAGCAACCACAATCCTAGTCAGGGTAAGGCACGAGCAAATCCCAAATTAACCTGAGTCCAACCCCCGGGTAGCTTGGCACAGAGCAGTCAGTCTTAACTTAGAGGCAATCTGTAAAGTATCTTTACAAGAATTAAAATAGGAAATTAGGGAAAACACCACACACAAAAATGCCACACCTGGTTAGGAAAATAGAGGAAAATGTAATAAAATAAAACAAGATCAAAACAACCAAAATCCAATCAGTAGAACTGAAGTTACGAATTTTTAAAGAATAATCTGCAATTATAGGCCTGATTACGATGTCGGGTAGAAAGCCTCCAACCTGCTGTCGGAGGCTTTCCGCCCGCCATCGTAGGTTTCAGTCCGACTGCCGTATTAGGATGTCGGCAGTTAGAGTGAAACCTGCGGGGGGATTCCGACGCACTTCTGACGGGCTTAAGGAGCCTGTCAGAGTGTCTGAAGCCACCATAATCCCCTAATGACCGCAGAGCCAGGCTCAGCTTCGCCGTCAGAATTATGATGGCACTTTCCGGGAGCCTTTACATGTCGGTCTTTCTGACATGGAAAGGCTGTCGGAAAATGTCTTTGGGGCCCCTAAAAGGGCCCCCACCCCCCTGGCCCTCCTCTATTTGGTCTGGGGGACACCTATGGTGCCCCCTTAAACATCCCTGCACCGCACAAGCTGCCATTATAAAATGGATGTTTCTGACCGCCCTATCCTAATACTGAGGTCGGAACCGCCAACCTAAGGTCGGCGGTTCCAGACCGCTTACATCTGCCCAACATCGTAATGAGCCCCACAGTGTCTAAAAGCATAAAGTGCTAAGCGGGGATATCTGGTCGTGCTGGACCGGGTAAAATTCAAAAGTTCAAGCCGACTGCAATCGAGCGCGGGTTGGATTCAGTCCCAGATTAGTCCCAATGAAGGTTGACCTTCTTAAGTTTTGTGCCCAGAATTCTGTTCACGTGTAAGAATATCGCTGGCAGCAAGGAGAGCATTGCTGGAGGTGGTCGGCGTGGTGTGAGGAGCAGGCTAAGGGTTGTGGACGGGCGGGCAGGAGCCTTGCATTGACTGTCCACATGGGTGATCAATGCTTGCTGTGTGAAGAGACGAACTTGCAGTGGCTCGCAAGGATTTTCCATGCGAGTGTCACCGTTCCAGTGCAAACAGGGCCATTCGCTGTTGCGAAGTGCCCAAATGCTTGAATTTAAGAGCTCGAGAGCCCCACCAAGTGCCCAGGAGCTGAGAGGTGCCTCTTGGGGGTCAGGAACTCACTGAAAACAGGTCCAGGAGCTGTGGGGAGCCTGTTATGTATCTGAGGCTCACATCAGAAGGCCAGCAGTCTAGTCCTTTGAGTCACTCTGAGGTCCTTGGTTCATGTTGGAGGTGCAGGTCCAGTTCTTCTTCCCCAGGCAAGAGGGCAGGAGGCAGCAGTCCAGCACAGCAGGGCAGCAGTTCCTGTAGAGCAGGGGCCATATTACATGAAGTGTCCAAGGGGCACTTATTTTCTTGTTCTTCGAGGCTCTCTTATGGCTTGTGGACCTTCTCCAGTGAGAGAATTTTTAAGTGCATCTCCTTTTTAGGTCGAGCATTCGAGACCTCTTGTATATACTTTAGTATATACTTATATGTGTATGTACTTTGTGGGCTCTGGAGATCAGCCCTAGGACTTATCTGCTTCCGCTTAGGGACTTTTTTTTCTGTTCAACTGCCTCTATTTAACTGTCTTGATAGAAAGCGACCAGTAGAGGTCAGTAAAATACCAGAATTGCTTTCTGCTTGTTCAACTGCCTCTATTTAACTGTCTTGATAGAAAACGACCAGTAGAGGTCAGTAAAATACCAGAATTGCTTTCTGCTGAGGGACTTTCTTTTATTTATTTTTCTGGCAACTGCCTCTATTTAACTTTCTTGATAGAAAACGACCAGCCCGTCAGTAAAATACCAGAATCACTTTAGCATTCTCTAGATTCCGGTCCATAGAAATTGTCTTCCACGAGCACCCGTAGACAATATTTTTTTCAAATCTTGTATTTTCAGTGATATGACCACCGAAGGCCCTGATTTTATATTAAAAACAGTGCTTTGGACTATACAATTTCCCACTAAAGGCAATAGTTCTCTCCATGTGTTCCCATACCTGGTACGTCATGCAGTTTGGTGCTTACTTTCCCTCCATGTTAAAGAACAGTAGATGTTTCAGCACCCTAATGTGCTGCATAGCTAAATACATATAAGGTCCCAAAGGCGAGACCGATTGCATTGCAAATGCTTGTTTTATAGGGAGCGGGCGGGCCCCTCTGCCTTGACACTTTTTGCTTCCTTTTAAGACATGTGTTAATTGTGTACACAGGTCCTGCTCTTTCTTGGGGTTGTTTGTTCATTCGCTCAGCTAACGCCGACATCACAGACCCTACAACATCCTGGGCAATGTTTGTGACAGCCGCCTAAATGTGTGGTTTTGCAATTCCATAACCTCTTTTCAAGTTTCAAGTTAAATGAAGTTTACCAATCATTTTCCTGTATTTAAAGGATACTGATCATCGGATATCCTGATGGAGATAGTGCCAAAGTGTTTTTAGAAATCGGTACGTAGTCAGGCTTGATAAATTGAATATTTACCAGTGTGTTGTTTTCACCCTTCACCTACACCCACCATAACAAGGGGGAAAAACTGTCTCCAACCCTCTGCACCTCTTTAATATCGGTATATACAAAGAGCGTATATAACCCTCCGTTAATATGATGACACATAAGGTTTGGCTCCAACATGCTATTTATATGTTGTACAGTCCCTAAAACCCTGCTTAATTTGCCAGTACAAATAAACTCTGTATTGAATCTGTGCGTTATAATAAACACCTTCCTTCTGACGTTATCTAAATATGACTGAATATCCATCGATGCTGGCTGGGGGTTTGTTGATGGCCGGACCACCACGGCAACGGTGTGGTAGTATTTGGGAGAAAACCCTGACTGGAGATACATGACCTTCTGGTCACGCTTTCTAGTAAACTTGTTCACTGCCCTGGTAAACATACTCCATGTTTGAGGATATTGATGTCAGTTAGGACAGCCTCTCTGTCCCCTTTTAGGTCCACCGGCTTGAACAGTTTCACTGTAAAATTAGAAATTTTATTGTCAGGGAACATGTCCTTTGATGTGATGGAAGGTAAGGTGATATGAAAGTACTCTGTTTCCATATTTTTGTTTAGCCTTCTTGTGCAGAGAGCTCTATACTTACACTGCCTTTAGAGAGCTAGCCTGCTCCCAACTGTTACATTTCTCGGGCCAGCTCCTTCATTTGACTAAAGCTTGCTTCTTAGCCCCTCTACCTTTCCATTTCAGAACTTTTTCAACCATGTAGACCCTCTGTGGATTGACTGGCACCTTTTGTAACTCTTTTTTGTAAAAGCTGCCGGAAACCTATTCGCCATCGTAATCTTTTAAACAATAAATATATATATATTCTTTAAGCTCTGCTCGCGCCACTATAAGTATTTCATCATTAAAAGTCTGTTGGTAGACTTTTGTAAAGACCCCTTTCAACTTAGACACCCTAACATGATCACCTTCTTTTAGAAGAGGTTTCTTTACTTTGAATGGGAACTGATTGCCGTACATGGTTCCCACACCACCAAAATAATTTGCGCCGTCTTCGCTATTGGCACTGTTTTGATGGTTCTGTGGTAGCTGGAATTATAAACATCTAGAAATGTCTGTAATACATCCACATAGTGGTATGTGATGTAAGCCATGAAATATCTCCACATCTTAGATTCTAAAGTGCTGTTAAAACGTCTATCACTGCGACTTAGACCTCTGTGTGCATTATAAAATGATGAATTGAGTTTTGTTTTAATAAGTTCTTAAATGGTTTGTCTATAAAATTATTTTCCCACATCTGTCTGCAGTTTCTGAGAGGTTCTGCCTTTGCTGAATATTGCTTTAAAGGCTGCTGTGAGGCTCGTTCCCTTCTTATCGCGTAGCACTTCTAAAATACATACTTGGACAATACATCTATGACAGTTAATACATATTATGCTCCATTATTGTGTCTGTATGGATCTTGAAGACTGAAGATCTCAGCCTGCTATTGATAATTCATGTGCGCATTAATGATGGTCAGCCTGCTCTTGAACTGATTCCACACGATCTTATGGAGCAAATATGTCTCTTCCCCAGACAGCCACTCCTTGACCAGATTTCTATTTACGGGCTCTTTTTCAACTCCCACCCTTCTAAACAAAACTTCTGACCCCACTTTTATAGTAATATATTTTCCTTAAAACATCATCAGCAATGTTATCAGCCCCTGTAACCTGTGAAACGAAAGACACTCGTATTGCGACAGAGTCATTTTATTAAAAAGAAAGAACGTGCTGAACACCAAAACACTGGCATAATTTACAGTGTATTGATACCAGTATTTCCGCTCTTGTTGTAGAGAATGTGTTTATTCACTGTATATACATAATATGACATACATTACAGACATCACTCGGGTGAAGGGCGAAACATTGTCGCAAAGTCACACGTTTTGATATTTTTACAGGTACAAAGTCAACTGCTCTAAATAGAACTTCTCTGTCGCCCCTCCTACAAGCTTTGTACACATAGGAAACTACCAGAATTGAGATCATACAATTCACTGTTATGCAGTACATAACTTTTATTACGGAAATAATTTTCGGTCAGAAAATCAAAGGAGCTTTACAAGTCGACCATCGGCTATAGTATTAAACCCTTCAAGTGGTACTTGTACATGTTCAATTGTCATCTGCCGTAGATAGCCACGCTTGGACACATCGGGCCCGATTCACAGAACTAACTTAAGACAAAATCCTAAACTTACTACAATTTTGGTATTCACAGAAGGCACTTACTCATTTTGGTATTCACAGAAGGCACTTACTTACTCATTTTGAGTAACTTACTCATTTTGTGTAACTTACTCATTTTGGTAGTCACAGAAGGCACTTACTCATAAATGAGTAAGGGGCATATGTAGATAAAAATATATTTGCGATTCTGAAATTGCGATTTTCCGCGAATCGCATTTAGAGAATCGCAAATTCCGATGTAGGTAAAAAATCGCAAAAAATAGCGATTACCAAAAATTCGCAGAATTAAATAGCGATTACTGAAATTGCGATTCCTTAATTGCGAGAACGCAATTAAGGAATCGCAATTCCGAGAATCTGCAATTCAGGTGCAGAATGATGACATCACAACCAGGAAGTGTGACTGCCCATGCTGCACCTGATTGCCAGAAGCTGAGTGAGAGGCTGTGAGGAGAGTTGGAGATTTGTGCTCAGCAACTGAAAGCAGGAGAAATGGAGTCCCAGGGGACAGAGAAGCAGCAGGAAGTGAATACCAGAAAGAGGAAACAAAAATTTACAGAAAGGGAGCTGGAGGTCCTCACCCAGGAGATAGTCAGCAGCCATGACCTCCTATTTGGTAAACAGTCACTACGTGTGCCAGAGGCACGAAAACGAAAATTATGGACTGACATACAGGAGAAAGTGAATGCAATTGGCGTGACACACCGCTCAGTCGAAGACCTAAGAAAAAGGTGGTATGACATGCGGCAAAGGTCAAAGGAGAGGGTGGCTACAAGATTGGCTGAGGCCAAAAAGACCGGTGGTGGGACGTCCACAGCAACAGACTCAACGCCCCTGGAGGAGCTGGTGGAGGGCACCCTTCAACCTGAGAGTGTGAGTGGCGTGGCTGACCTGGACAGCTCCGAACACCCAGACACCAGACAAGGTAAGATGCATGCCAAAACCCCCTGATACATACCCAACCCACTCACACCCCCAGACACACAACCTGAGCGCAACTCCAGTACATGTCCACAAGCACACCCAGAAATGCATTATGGGAGATGTAGTCACATGCACTGATACCTGGAGCAGTGAGACACAGCAAGGTGGAATAGGGATGAGACATTCAGGAAATGATGACAACAGACAGATAGTACTCATATGATTTGAAAATTGTAAACTGTAATGCATTACAAATGCGAGACAAAACACAGAATTAATGTGTGCATTTAAATTCACAGCACCACCAACAACACAAGAACCCATGGCAGAAGGGGAGGACACAACAGAAAATGAGGACGAGGCAGGGCAGGATGAGCAGGGCGAAGTGAGACCATCAAACCCTGCGCCATGCAGACGGCGCAACATAGTGCCACCACTACCACAGCTGGAGGCAGAGGCAACAGAC
Organism: Calotriton arnoldi; assembly: GCA_963921515.1. Classification (NCBI taxonomy): domain Eukaryota; kingdom Metazoa; phylum Chordata; class Amphibia; order Caudata; family Salamandridae; genus Calotriton; species Calotriton arnoldi. The sequence goes on from CAWUFW010019919.1 coordinate 144,899, forward strand.
ACAGCAGGAGAGGCACAGCCAGTCCGGAGGCAGCGTGCAGGACAGCAGACAACACAGTCCCCTGTACAATCCAGTGAAGGGAGTGGGCCGAGACGCAGGGCACGGCCGTCCACCAGCACTGCTCCTCCCGACGAAGACACTGTGTTCTCGGGCCTTGAAGGCAGCATGCTGGAAGCACAGCGCCTGCAAGTCAAAGGGATAAGGTCAATACAGCGCCAATTGTCTGCACACAATCATAACATGACAGAGATGCGGGTTGGTGTAATGGCCATGACAGGTGCACTGGAAGGACTGTGCAGGGAGATGAGGAGAGACAGGGCAGCCAGGCGCAGGGAGAGACAGCGTCTTCACACCCGGCTGGACACATACACAAGAGCTGTCAACCGCCTGTCAACCGCCACATCCCTGCTGGCCCGAAGATGTGTCAGTATGCAGCATGAGATGGCTCACTGCTGCCAGGACGTGGGCAGGGGCCTGGTGCAGGTCACACATGCCGTGGACCAGATGCGCGCAGCTGCGACAGGTGGCATAGGCCCACTTAGCACATTGGATACGGACGAACAGTCCAGCAGGAGCAGCATCACCCCACCAATTCCAACGGACAGACGCCGGAGTGTGCGCCAGGGGAGAGTAGATGATGACTCCAGGGAGGGCAGTGGGCACCCTGAGCGAGGGGCAAGAGGGCGTGCACGTAGGAGGTGAAGTAACATCAGGGACTAATGGCTATGTGTGAGGCAACACATACCATATGGACTTATTGGCTGATGGAAATACTTGCACTGTGGCACAAACATGTGCAAGCAATGTCAATGTAGTCACACTGTGTGACAGATGTATTCCTGCACCAAAGGAAATAAACATCACAGTTAAGCACCATTCTGTGGCATTGTGTCCTCATTACTCACTTAGAAGTAGTTATGTGTGATCTCATCTCGTCTCAGGCGCCCGGCAGCCGCCCCGGCCCCACCTGCTGGTCTGCGACGTGGAGCTGGTCCCTCCTCATCTGATGTGTCTGTATCTGTCAGATCCACTGGGGTGCCTTTCTTGGTAGCGATGTTGTGTAGTATTGCACAGGCAACCACGATTTTGCAACATGTCTCAGGGCTGTACTGCAGCGCACCTCCACTCTTATGGAGGCAGCGGAAACGGCTCTTAAGGATTCCGAAGGTCCTCTCAATGGCACAGCGTGTGGCTCTGTGGGCACTGTTGTACCTCCGCTCACCTGCAGTGGCTGGATTCAGGTACGGTGTAAGGATGTAGTCACGTACAGCGTACGCACTGTCACCTGCTGGGTATAAGTAGAGTTATGTTCAATACTGTCCTGCCAGTTCAAGCCTTTACTGGTTGTGTGTTTGTAAGCCATACAATTACCTAGCAGGTAGCCCTCTCCAAAATCGCCATTTGTGAGTCTGCGATTTAATCCACAGTGGCGAAACATGAATGAGTCGTGTGTGCTTCCTGGGTATTTTGCCACAATATCAGTGATTATGTGTTTGGCGTTGCACACTACCTGGATGTTCAGGGAATGATATGACTTTCTGTTCCTAAACACATACTCATTCTGTGATGGGGGTGTGAGTGCGACATGGGTCCCATCTACGCAGCCAATGACGTGGGGGAATTGGGCTATTTGGTAGAATTCCTGCTTGGTCTGATCTAGTGCCTGTTGTGTGCTGGGAAATTGTATGTGGTGATGCAGCCTCTGAACCATTGCACCAAGGAAGGCGTGGAAGAAGCGCGAAAGTGCACTCTGTGAGACCCCTCCTGCTGTGGCTATCACCCCCTGAAAACTCCCTGATGCCAGGAGGTGCAGTGAGCACAGAACCTGGACATGGGTGGGAATGGTGTGTGCCCTGCGTGTGGGGTGTTCCAGTATGGGCCTCAGCTCCTCTATTAACTCCAGGATGCTGTCTGGGTGCAGCCTGTAGTTCACATGGATCTCCTCCTCGGTCAGCTGGAAGAGGGTGATGCGTGCTCTGTAGATCCTTTCCTGGCGTCTCCTTCTCTGTGTAGCATCTCTGATTCGCAGCCTCCTGGCTATCACATACAGCCCAGCCATGGTTGTAAATCCCAGTGGCATTGTGGGCCTGTTTAAATAGGTAGCACCTGGTTACCACCTGCTCAGAGTTGGTGGTAATTGAGAAGTGCAAATTTGCGAATTTCATGAAATCGCTAATTGCGACTTTTACCTACATCTCAATTTGCGAATTCGCATTTAGCGAGAACGGTAGTAGCGAATATCGCAAATGATGTGACGCTGATTGCGAATTCGCTAAATAATTCGCAGAATCATTGAGTACGCAAAAAGGTAATCGCTAATTTAGCGATTCCCATTTTTGCACAGCGGAAACCTTTCCTACATTGGAACGGTCTGTTTTGCGATCGCATACACCCTAATTTTTGCGATTCGCAGTGTTTGCGATCGCAAAACAGCTTCCTACATATGCCCCTAAGTGCCTTCTGTGAATACCAAAATGAGTAACTTACTCATTTTGTGTAACTTACTCATTTTGGTATTCACAGAAGGCACTTACTCATAAATGAGTAAGTGACTTCAGTGAATACCAAAATGAGTAAGTTACACAAAATGAATAAGTTACACAAAATGAGTAAGTTACTCAAAATGAGTAAGTAAGTGCCTTCTGTGAATACCAAAATGAGTAAGTGCCTTCTGTGAATACCAAAATGGTAGTAAGTTTAGGATTTTGTCTTAAGTTAGTTCTGTGAATCGGGCCCAGTAGCCGGCTATACACATAGGACTATCACACTTCGGTACCTCTGGCGGAAGACAGACCTTCAATGAGCTCAGAATTGCTGGATGTATTTCGGCTATTCTTTCTTTAAGCAACACGCATAGCAATTACACAATGCATATGCATCCAAACCTTATAAAAGTGTCATCCTGCAGATGGGCATTCTGTAATTTGTCCTAGAAGTAAGTATGTATGTTAAGTAACACGATAATGCCCTGATAATGAGGATTCAAACATTATAAAACAGCTTTCGCAGGACTAAAGAGCCTCCCAATGCATGTTTTTAGAATATACATTTCACACATTTTTCTACAGCTCTATCAATCATCTTTGTGACAAATGTCGGACACTGCCCTTGCATGCGCTCAAGTTTTGTGCACGGTGCGCCCATGCATTGGATCTCTCTCAATGTACTTAACTCAACTCTGATCATATCTGGATGGACACTTTTTTCACCTGTCAAATAATACAGTAGCTCAGCAGATTATATACTTTGTGAGGGTCTAACCAAATACATATATGTTGGATCGTTCTTGACTTGCACGAGGCGTGTAAACACTCGTAAGCCTACTGCTCTGGGTCATTGATTATATGCCCATGGCAGAGGGTATACAAGTCAAGGTTGAGACAGGTGTTCACCACACAGGTGGCAAAACCTTTAACAAGCCATATGTGATCGAAGGGTGGGACTGGGGCTTCCTTTTCAAAATCAGCAATATTATGGATTCAGGTACATTTCTTACACAGTTGTCTGTTTTTACTTGTGGAACTTTCAGTCTGTTTTGAACTGCGGAAGCTGTAAAAATTAACGGCATTAACCCGTGGCAGTGGCATACCCTCTACCCCAGCTCATTTTGATGACGCTTTCTGTGGTCGAAAAAGAAAAAAAGATAATCTATTAGTTAACATTAAATATGTGTGTGCATACAGTTTAAAGATGCAAAATAAAATCATGTACTCACTTCAGAGCACACTGCTTGTTCAAAAACTCCTCCAAGCTTTTGAGAGTTATTCAGATACATTGACGCATAACAACGTTGTAGCTTAGCCCCCGGCTTTTGCATGATGACAGCTTCAGAAGACAACAGGGACGGAGACCCCATATCTTTATACACAGGTGATTTAGGAGCTGTTAGAGATGCTTCTGCTTCGTCCATCCCGGCGAAATTGCTTCAAGCCAATGCATCGTTACTGGAGGCCATGCAACTGCAGGATCCCTTAACAGGGGATATCAGCCATAGCAAGTCTTTGTGGCTAAGATCTGCAAACCTCCAGCACAACTCATTAAAACCTGTGACATCATGACCTGCATCTTTAGAACTGCTCTGCGGCAAAGCTTGAGCTTGAGCCATAGGTGTCACGCTGCGGTAATATTTATTGATGGTGTCACTTAATTTGTATCAGGAGTCTTTTTGGCGATGTAATTGTACCTCTTTATAACGGCAATGGGGTCTCTTTCCAGGAGGAGAGCAGGGGCTGACGGCTGCTGTGCAGGGAGTTCCTTATAGGTATTCCCTACACCAAAAGGGGGCATACTCGTTGACATCACATCTTGGTCACTTGGTCTTCAGGGGGTCGGGGGTCGCGAGCATTGGCATGTTTAGACACCAAAAGGGGAGGGGGGCATACGCCTCTATATCAAATCCTAGTCACATGGTCTTTAGGGTTTGGGGTCACAGGTGATGTCACAACCAGGGTCACGTGCTCTTCTGGGTCGGGGTTCACTTGTGACATCACCATGGTCACTTGATCGGTCGCCTGACTAAGGGGATCTCATACCCCCATGGGGCCACGTGACTAGTCTCTTGACTAAGGTGATGTCACTACCAGGGTCACATCCTCTTGCAGGTCAGGGTTCACTCGTGACATAACCACAGGTCACATAGCCCACACGGTCATGTGACCCAGATGTGACATCACGGATCACTGACAGAATATCGACGACAGGAATATCGAGGTACACAAGTATCGTGTACAGAATATCGATGTCAAGAATATCGACATCCTATCTCTACAAAGGTAAGTACAAAAATATCGAAACCAAAAAATCGTTGTTTAAAATATCGTTGTTCAAAAATCGTTTTTTTTAAATGTCTTAAAAATAATATTAAATAAATTAAATAATAAATATAATTAATAAAAACATAGGGGCCCATTAGGATGGCGGACGGAAGCACCACCGCCGTGCTGGCGGATGCAAAAAACAACAGTTACCGTCCGCCCGCCGCAGCCCACACGCCCGCCCAATTAGGATGTGAAAAGACAGCCAAACACCGCCCGTAAGCCAGCGACGCCGTCCGCCATCAAAGTGCGCCCGTTCACGTAGCGGCGCCGCCCAATGGAGACACATCGCCCGACGAAACACGTACCGCCCGGCGTACAAATTACGATGCCACAACCAAACAGCCCCCGGCTAAGAGACACCGCACGTGAAAGCAAGGCGGAAACCCGAGCGCACAGTACGGATACCAAAGAGGCGAACCCCCCGAGCATGAATCCAGCACTGCAGGCCCTCCCCATGCTCTACCTGATGCAGAACCTAGGAGTCAATGCACCGCGGAGACGCAGGTAGGCAGACACACAACAAGGGCACGCAAACACCGCACACAGTGCAAGTGCGGTAAAACTGTACATGGCCCCCCCCGACACCCCTGCGTGGACGCGACACATCCACCACTGCACCCACAAATGTCACACCAGGCAAATTGTAACAACTCGCAACAACCGGGGACACACCACCTGGGACCAGGAACTAACGTCCCCGTCACGGCCCCGCAGCGGCGACGACGCAGCCACACATGCGCACAACGCATAGGCCAACGGCAGCGCCAAGTATGCGCCGCACACAAACAACACAGGGTCACAACCAAACACCACACACACCAGCCCCACCCAGAACACACATGTCACGTGACAGTCCTGCCACAGTCATGTCGCCAACCGGCAATTCACTGTTGCCAACCTGACGTCACACAACTGACCCGAACATGTCAGTGATGTCACGCCAAATTAGGACACACCCCTGTGTGCAAAACATGGCGAAGCACACAGCGGCGGCAACATCACCCAGCAGAATATGGACCCCGTCGGCAAAAGGTACGCCAGTACCACACAGAAACACCGATACCACCCTGCACCCAATACCAAGACATGCAATACGTAACATCAAAGATCCCGGGGGACCGACAACAGGTGGCTCCAATTACAACACCCACACACAAGGCCCAAAGTATAGCGGAAACGCAGCGTGCTGCCCACACACAGGAGAGGAGATAGCACTGAATGGCCTACCATACCCACACCGAAACCACAGCTCAACTATTCAAGCAGGACAACACAGTCATTATTCCAAAAAAGCCCAACACAGGCATGCAGAGGGAACCGTCCACTGGGCAGATAGCGCATAACACGAAAGAACATTCCGAAGGGAAAAAGAAATGATACCACTCCCCCATGTGGTTCACATGCAAGTTATCGGGAAGGAGTCAGACACCACTGACCTTGACCATTCACAGAAGCATGTGGGATGAGGGCTCGTGTCCTTCGCACAAGCTACTATAACCCAAGCCCTGCCTCCCTACGACCATAACAGAATTCCCAGCAACGTCGGAGGTTGCACTCTGCAGACTGCACAGACAGCCGGAGCACGCCATCACATCGCCCATCAGCAAAATGGCACTTGCACCACACCTACCCAACTATGCCAGACAGATGAAGCTGTACAAACATTACCTGATACAGATATTGGGATGTGAAAATCTGGCCTTGCGTTACCGACTAACTTACCGCATCGCATTGTTCAGCTGCGCCATCCCCGTCTTCTACTGTCGGAGGTGTCCTTTCCACTATCCTGTGGATTTATGTCTCTCCAACCCTGCATGTCCAATGGCGGACCTGGTACAACTGTTCAACCCCTGGACGTCCACGACAGGGTCTGTTCAGCCTATGGGGGCATGGCGTATGTGGCTGCAATCGGACCCACACTGCAATGGGACCACTGTGCCTCCACACGACGGATTCTGGATCACAGTTTCATCGAATGTCATCCAACATGTCCCATCATGCTCCCACAAGGGACAACTTATGACCAACACCTTGACAGCCACCATCCGCTACATTGGATGGCATCCATGTTTACCACCAATGCCATGGAAGCCCTGCTGGAAGGTATCGCATTCCTGACAACCTGTCAATTCGTCGGGCCCCGACGCAACACCCCCAATTGAACAATGATGTCCACACCGTACCCATGCCTGGCATCTGCACGGACTGAGCAGTTACCAGTACAACAACTATACCACACAACCTGCAACTAACACCACACCATCAACTACACTGCCATGACATCGGATATTTTCGGGACATGCACTCTGTACCTCATCACATCCAGTAACTCTGCATGAACAGGGGAGGCAGAGGCATGGGATTTGTGCATGGCAACCACATGGACATAACTGCACGTACAACTATGCCATAATATGTATCCTTCGCCCATGAACATATGCACCGGTCAGTGGACAGTAATCGGTCGGCTGTAGTATGTGAGAGCTGTCACCTCACCTCCCTCTGAACTTCCGTGCCAGGACTTTTGCATGGACAACAAGTGCATCCCCCAACAACATTACCCCAGTGACTGTGTCATGTCCAGTAGCCACCACATTGCAACAACAAGTGGGACGCCGTTGCATGCACGTAAGCCCATGCCCTGATGTCACCTCCACGCACGTGTGTATGAGTAACCATAGCAGCAAACCTGTAACATGGAACTGAGATGTACTGTGCCCATGATGTCAAGCGGTCTGGTAGGCGAAATGTATACTGTCTGTGTCAAAGTTAGCAGCTCCACAGTAATTAGCAAATGTACATTAGCACAGCAACGGCTAAGCAGTTGTAACTCTGAAGCACAAATCCCACAGTCAACAACTAATGACATGTACCCCTACACCCTATGCTATGTGTAATCATGCTGAGTACATCCTCCACATGCATTTCGCTGCCAGTAGTGTCCACTATACTGCATCACAGAGGACATAAGTCCCAATACATGGCTTGAAGCAAAAATGTGTCTCTGCTGATTCATTTCACAAGTACGAATGAGAGAGGATGAGACTGTGTGAAGTACACGGCAGTCGTGAGATGACCATGTAGTCCACTGTCATTGGATGACAACGCAAATGAGTAGCCGCAACAGTGGCCACAGGGAAATACCACAGCACGTGGAGCAGGACTTGTCACACTCTGAAGTCACCCGAAAGAACATCACATCAACACTGACGGCCTGCTCACTACAAAGCACAGTCCTACACATGTTTACAATGACCCACACAGTCTGACCACACACTCAGCAACAAAAAGTGGGAGCCACGCTAAAGCATGCCACAGCAATGCCTGACAAAACACACACACGACATCAGAGTGGGTGGGCAGCACTGCACAGTGAGCAAGAACTGCTGAAATGCTGACATGCACAATTGGACTAGACACAATCTTGACAGTCACACACCCTGCACACACACAACGTCTGACCCATAACAAGTAGGAGTCAGCCTGAACTGCAAGGACACACCCACACACCGCATACTGTGCAACATACAACACACCCATCACATCATATTCAAAGACCTCAGCACGGTAACAAACACCCACCATGTCCCGGGGTGACATATGTGTGCAGTCGACATGGACACGACACACACATACACACCAACGCTACCACAATCACACACCACACACCACCACCTCCCAAATGCACACATTGAAAGTAAGCCATGTGCCCAGTCACAATATCCATCACAGCCACCACTGTCTCAGAAGGAGATGGGTTAGTGTGCCTACCAATCTAACAGGATGCCAGTACGAATCGGTGCTGTGTGTGTGCTACGGGACAGTTGCAGGTCCGGCCCTGAGAGAGTAGCACAACTGTGGATGACACACATGTGTCATGTAAAGCGGGAGTTACGCTTGGCTCAGGTGGGTGGGTGTGACGGGTAGGTGCGCACATGCAATGTTGAAACACGCTGTGTTGGGAGGATTCCGGAACAGTACATAGCTGCTCTCCTGGGAATTTGTAAAGACCACCTGTCTGGGAATGTATGTGAACTCGTGTGTGCACAACAGGCGGGCACACGATCAATGCTGCATCAGGTGTAGACGTCAGCCCACCCTCCGTGGACATGCTGGATACTGCTGTGCGTCCGCCAGGCCCTTGCCACATCCCCTGTCGACCAGGTGTATCCCCAACATTGTCCACCTGCACAGGCAATCCAGGGCACAGGATGGCAGTGGAGCATGGTGGGTGAGATGTCATGGCGCGCTCCTCCTGGACACATCACGCAGGCAACACATCCTCAATTAGTAGTATGGCACAAGTCTAATGGAAGTAGTGGGGGGACGCACACATCACGAGCAGGAGTGACGTCACAGAAGGTGGCTCGCACCATCTCACTCATTGCCTATATCCCCACACACGTTACATGCCACTGCAACAGAGATAAGCAGCTCCAAGCTCGCACCAGAGAGGCCAAAGAGTGAATGTGTGGGTCCATGAGCTCCAGTTGGACGCGGCCTGGGCCGATAGGGCAGCTACAGCCTCTGTGTGTTGCAGGTGGTGTATCCGGACTGCGGAGCCTGTCATGCATTGTCAATGTTGCCCGGGTCTCGAGTCGGGGCACCACGCAGGTGGACGGCGTCCCGCCACTTATTATGCCGCGAGACAGACCACTTGTTCAACTGGACCCACACATACACTCCTTGGCCTCTCTGGGGCGAGCTTGGAGCTGCTTGTGCATTCGCTGGCTTCCCAGGTGCCAACGCATATTTTGGTGAGCGAGGGAGGCCATGAGGACAGGGTAAAATATGACTGTTTGACTTCCAGTCAGTTCAAGGGATGACCCTGATGTGGTCATGAAAAGACGTGTCTCGTGTGTATTGCAACTAGTAGATGAGCCGATAAACTTCCCATGTCTTGCATGTAGCCCCGCACCTAGCCCCGCCCACTCTACACATTAAAATGAGTACCAGCACCACATCCTTCCCATTCGAAGCACTGACTGGGGGTGATAACCATTGGACAGTCTTGTGTAGTCCACCCACGCGTACATGTGGGCCCTCCATGATCCATGTCACCTGCGGCAAAGTGATGTCATGGGCAATGACGGAAGTGAGGAGAGCTGTCTGCCCCATGCACAGATGGCGCATCAGCTCAACAGACCCAGCACTGAGGGCAGCAGGGGTCACATGTGCAGGGGCAGCTGTGCCTGGTGTGAAGGCACATGCATATAGACAGCACATCGACCAATGTGTAGTCTGCCCACATCTACTGTCCATTGTCAGGCGGACCTAGCAAAAGATCACAAGGCAACACATCTGTGTTGGTGTACCCACTGTGACCAACACTGCGCAACAACCAACGTACTCGGCCTGCGCATGGCCCACCCCGCAACGGTGGTCACATTCAGTGGCACTATCTCACACACACATCCCTTTCACGAGGCATGGTGTGACCAATGTACAGGGCTGAGTTTGCGCTCATCCGGAGAGTGCTGAACAGGTGACACATGTAACCCACTAGTCATTCTGTGTTGTCACCTACTGGCATTGTGCAGTCAATGTGCAGGCAGGCCTGCTGGGACTGAGAAGGGCAGCATGGCCCCAGCCTGACATTCACACGAGCAACAAGTGCACTGAGACCTGCATTGCCAATTGTCTGTGTCACTGGATGTCTGACATGAAGTTGCCATGTACCACCACTCGGGAGGGACAGACATGTCAAAGCGCCCGAGAGCTCACATACCACTGCCACCTGCAGTCAGCATGGTGAGCAGTGCATGTTTGAACACCACAGGCTCTGACTCATAGTGCTGCGGTTCAACGACATGTGTGTCCCCCACATGCACTCCCACACACACTGCAGTTGTCTCTCACACACAACTTTCGCAAGGAATAGCCATGTGCAGTGTGCGTGGAGCTCGGAATCCAGGTGAGTGGACCTGGACATATCCTCAGCGTCATCCACGTGTAGGTGGAGAGGTGGCAGCAGCAGGTGTTGTTGAGGGGTGCCAGGCTGCAGTCCCAGGTAGCTGTGGTAATGCCGGTCTCACTCACACACTCACATAGCCCCCTGGGGCAGTTTCAGTGGGTCCAAGCTGCTGCAATTTGTGTACCATGTCTGCCAGCTTCAATTGCAGATGATGGCCTGCTCCCAGCTGGCCCGGGACGCTTACCTCCATAGAGGAACACGCAGGGTGCAACCGCGAGGGTCATTGGAGTTGGCCGTAAGGGCCTGGCCCATGGCGGGTACAGTCCGCTAATGCCATGTGCACCACACAGTTTAATGTGCGCAATGCATCTGCAGGTGTGGCCATGATTTGTGTGTGGGTGCAGGTCCACAATGGACGGGGCCACAACATGCTGTGTGCATAGGCAGGGACGGCCAGTGGCCAGCCTCCACATGTCTGTTGGCATATCATCATGTACACAATGGCATGGGAGCATGGGATATGCATATGCACACACATGCCATCTTTCACTATGTACATCTGCCACTTGGCACGTGCAACGTTACGTGTCACTTGTGATGTGTATTTGCAATCACACAGCCGTGTTGGCATGGAGCTGTCAATGTGTACACCTGTCAATGTTTCTGGAGGTGTGATCCGTACAGTGCTGTACATAGGGTGCAGTAGGGACATCAATGACTGTCTCATATCCCCTCGTGCCACAGGTCCCACTTGTTTTGGCCGCTCAGCCTGTGTCCATAGCGTTGTTGGTGTGTGCCCTACACACCCAGCCTCGGAAGTAGTGTGATGCACAGCAGCTAGTCATGTTGCCGTGGTGTTGCAGCTTACCGAATATGCAGTCTGTTTCCATCAGCATGCCTTACAAGTTGTTAAGGCCTAACTCCCCATGTGCATGCTCATAGCAATGGTGTGTGTCACTGCCCATTGCTATTGGTAGGGGACCTGTGTAAGTGTATTGTGGCTGTGCTGTCCCTACTTGTCAGCTGTTCTGTGATTCAATTGCTTGGTCAGTCATTTTTGTCATGTGTATGTGAAAATGCCATGTGGCGAGTTGCTTTGACATGTGTCCACTTCCATCTTTCCTAGGCGGAGACCAAACATACATCGCCCCTACCAATTGCTGTCAGACATGGAGGATGTGGAGGTCATCCGTAAATATCGTCTGGACCGACCCACCCTGCATCGCCTATGTGCCTTGTTGGAACCCCACCTCCGTCCTCGCAGGGTGTATCCAACAGCATTCACCCCACGGCTAAGGTGATGGCTGCACTGCATTTCTTCGCCACTGGGTCATTCCAACACACAGTGGGCAGTGGAGGTGGGATGTCCCAGCCCATGTTCAGCATGGTGCTGAGGGATGTACTGTCAGCTATGATGCTGTACAGGAACAGGTACATCAGATTCCCCAGGGCTCGTGAATTGGCGGCAGTGAAGGGTGATTTCTATGCCCTTGGACGGATCCCCCACGTCGTTGGTGCAATAGATTGCACCCATGTTGGCCTTGTTGCACCACAGGCCACTGAGCACCTCTACCGCAACCGGAAGCACACACACTCCCTGAATGTGCAAGTGGTGTGCCTTGCGGACATGGTAATATCACACGTGTGTGCGAAGTTTCCAGGATCGGCACATGATGCGCACATCATGCGCAACAGCATCCTACCACGACTGATGACCAATCTGCAACATGACCGTGGCTGGATTGTTGGTGAGTATGTGGAGTAGTGTAGCGTGCTGGCTGTGCGATGCTGTCTTGTGTCCAGTTAAAATAGCAACGATTCTCTGTGTCCCTCACACCCAGGTGACTCTGCTTACCCGAATGGGCCCTGGCTGCTCAGCCCATTACGACATCCTCTGAGCCCAGCTGATGTCCGTTACTATGAGGCACATGGGAGGACCAGACGTGTGGTTGAGCGGACCTTTGGCCTCCTCAAGTCCAGGTTCAGATGCCTGGACCACACCGGGGGTGCACTGGCGTACTCCCCACAGAAGGTGTGCCAGATAGTAGTGGCTTGCTGCATGCTGCACAATCTGGCTATTCGCAAGCAGATCCCCTAATTGTGGATAACGGAGATCAACCAGGGCCCCAGCCTGCAGACCAGGACGGGTCAAGTGAAGAGGACAGTGGAGAGGAGGAAGCTGTGAATGTGCGTCAGCAGCTCATCGCCCGCTACTTCACTTGACGGTGAGTATCCATGTACGACGGCTGATGTAGCTGTAGTTGTGCAGGTGTATGTGTGCTCTGTCACGGGGGCCTTTTGTTCACTGAGTGCTGTGTGTCAATGGTCCATGTCCAGGTTGGTATGCCACTGATAGTGGCTGTAGCATTGTGCCCTGTTGCTCTGTGAGATGTGTGTACATTGCTTGTAGTTGGTGACAAGTACTGTGTGATGAGTGTGTGACACACTCATTGAATGTACTCTTGTTCTGTTTTTCACCCCTAGGTCCCTACAGCCTCTCTTGTCCCATCGACATACCACACAGCAGATGCATTTCTGCTCATGGTGGCGATTGCACATCGTTGAATAAACCCAGGACACATAAAGCAGATTGTGATCAAGGTGTATTTATTTACAGCGGTGACATGTGATTGTGTGCAAGGTGATGACAAATGTGGTGCATGCTGTGACAATGAGTAGACGGTCATGGCTGCGTGATGGTCAAGGTGTACCCATGAAGTTCTATGTCCACAGTCCAACAGACACATGCCATTCACATGGCAGTGTGGGGTAGGATCGTATTACAAGTCAATGCAGTAGGTGGTCAAGGTGGCTGGCTGACTCACTGGCGTTTGGTGCGTGCGAAGTCCTCTCTGGACACCTGTTTCCTCTTCGGACGGCCCCTTCCACGTTTGGGAGGGGGTTGTGTTGGTGGGCTGCTGGTGGTGGCTGAGGAGTGCTCACTCGCTGTGGACGCAGGGGAACGCGATGCTGCACGACCCAGCGCCACAGCAGGTGGTGGCGGAGGTGGTGTTGCTGGCCTTGCTTGTGCCCTCACCACCACCACCAGCTGGCCCATGAGGTCCACGAGTTGGTCCATACGGGTCACAAATTGGCCCATATGGGCGTCCATGGACCTCACCACCCCAAGGACCTCCCGCGTGTTGGTAGCCGACCTGGCCCATTCTCCTTGGGCCTCTTCATAGGCCCCAAGGACTCTGTCGATTTGCGGCAGGGCTTGGCTCCCAGGCACAGATGGCGTTGGCCTGACCCTGCTCCTCCTACCAGTACTGCTGCCACCGACCTGCCCACTAGCCACATTGTTCACCACGGTCCTCGCTCTGGCTCCCAGGGTGGACCCAGACGGCCGGGCCACCCCTTGCGCTGGTTGAGTGGTCAGGGATGGCGTGGTGGTGGTGGCCGCAACGACCATGGCCGCAACGACCGTGGCAGTGGCCGCAACGACCGTGGCAGTGGCCGCAACGGCCGTGGCAGTGGCCGCAACGACCGTGGCAGCAGGGGTCTGTGACTGGTCAGCATCCCTGAATGATGGGTTGGTGTGTAGGAGGGGCCCTGGGGAGCGGGTGTGCCCTGCCACTCCAGATGAGCCTGCTGGGTGGTCCGTGTCCGAAGACGTGTCCAGCTCCTCTACATCCCTGAGTCCGGGTCGGGGGCTTGCGGACTGGCTGTGCTGGCTGCTGTCTCCCTCTCCAGCATCCAGCAGTTCGGCACCTGTGGGGAGAATGAGATGGGTCATTGTGTTGCACCTAGCAAAGTATGTATTGGTTGTCTGACATTCATGTCGTGCACAGGTTTCCCAAAGGCGTGTGTGGATGTACGATGTGTGTATGCGTGGGCTAGGCAATGGAACTGTGTGATGTGGACATGTGGCATGGGACGGATTAGCAATGCCGATGGGTGTTTGTTGCTATGCTCCTACATTTTGTGGCTCGGGTGTATGCGGGCTCCAGAACCATCGACGATGTTGGGTTGAACTATGGTTTTGGGGTACAGATGGAACGCTTAGAAACGCAGATGGCAAAAGGGGGTACAGCCCCCTGGACGCTTTTGGCTTGAAATATGCTTTTGGGGTTCAAATGGAACGCTTAGAAACGCAGATGGCAAAAGGGGGTACAGCCCCCTGGACGCTTTTGGCTTGGAATATGCTTTTGGGATACATACTGTGGGTGATGGGTGCAGAACGTGACATGTGTTCTGGCAACATGACAGAGCATAGACTAAGGTGTGTGTCTGTCTAACATGCCCGGCATATCTGCTGACTGTTATCATTCATGGACATTACATTGGTAGCATTGTTGTGAGTTCGTGCTTGTTGTGTGCCACACGACGTATTGCAGATGGGCCAAATCCTTGGTGTGCGTGCTGCCCTCGTACATGTGCATCAATGCAGTGCTCTTGGGGTGTTGACTATATTATGTGTGTTGTTACTCGCAGTGTGACGTGCGCTTCAGTCACTGCAGGCACATGATTTGTCATGGGCAGGTTTCTTTGCATGACTACTGTATGAGGGACAGCTGTTCGGATGACATACCTTTCATGACACTGGGGCTGACAGATGCGATGGATGATATGTTGAATGTGCATTGTGTGCCTGTGTGTTTCATGGGTCCAGTTGTTTTTGTGTGCAATATTGTGGTTCCACGCTGTTACTGCTAGTAAGGTTTGTCTTACATGGGCGTTGTTGTACGATGTGTGAGTGACAGGCAGTAAGGACTACATGGACAAGACTTAGATGGTGTTGCTGATGTGTGTGATGGGTGGCACAGTGCCTGCCGTGTGGGTCTGTACTCCAGTGGGACGTGTGCATGCAGACGTGGCTCCTTAGGTGTTGCTGTATCTGTGATGGGTAATGTGGGGTATGACTCTGTAATACATGTCCGTGTGCACATTGGTCACATGATTGTGACAGGGAGCAGTCCTGCGTGTTCCTCTGCTACGTGACATGTCCCATGTGTCAGTCGTAGTACAGTCCTCATGCCTACAGACACCCCGCCCTATACAGTTTCCCACCTACAGGTTGTTTTTGAGTGCGCAATGCAATGGATGCCACATGGTTATGGGCGGGAGGGGTGCTCCATGTTGCTGGTCTGTGGGAGTGGGGGCGGTGTTGTGAGTTGTGGTGATGGCTTGACACCCACAGACACCCCTGCATGTGGGGTGAGATGTCTACCTGTCGGCTGCAGGTGTGCACTGCAGTGGCTGTCACATGGGTGTGGGGGTGCTCCACCTTGCTGCGCTGTGGGACTGGGGGCCTGGTGGGTGTTGTATTTCAGCTGTCCCCCCACCGACCCACTGCCTTTGTGTTGTGGCTACTTACCTGTTACTTGTCAGTTAGTGCAGCTATGGCTGACACATGGGTGTGGGGAGTGCTCCTTCTGGCGCTTCTGGAGTACAAGGGGACCTGGTAGGAGTTGGGGTGCTGGCTAACTGTACACATGCCCCCATGGTTTTGTTAGTTGGTAGGTTTGGGCTGAGTGTGTGGTAGTGTCTGTTGCATGTGTGAGTGTTGTCTTGTGTATTGTGTACTGGACATGGGGGTGTTTGTCCCTAGGAGCTATGGCATTGTGGTAGTGCATGTGAGTACATGGCGGTGTGCTGGTATACGTTTGTTTGTACTTACCAGCCTCCACTCCCCCTGGTAATCTGGTGAGGATCTCCGGATGTATGATGACTCGCACCTTCTCCTCCCACGCCTTGAAGGTCTTGAATAGCGAGGGATTACCTCCGCCAGTCCTGGCAGCCAGCTCACGATTCTTGGTCTCCTTCTTCTTGACCACGCTTTTCAGGTCGTTCCACCTTTTGTTGATTTCGCCTCTGTGTCGTGGCACGTTCCCGACTGCATTGACCTGGTCTACGATCCTGATCCACAACCGGGTTCTGGTGGCTGGTGGTGTCTGTTGGACCTGGTTGCCATAGATTTGTGGGTGCACCTTGGCGATCTCGTCGACCATGACCGTCAGCTCGGTGGAAGTGAACTTGGGCATTCTGTGTGGTGCCATGGTGTGTGTTTTGGTGTTTGTGGTGCTGGTGCGGTGTGTGGTGTGTGATATGCAGGGGGTTTGTGTGGCCGGTGTTTGGTGGTGGTGGTGGTGATGGGTGTGATAGGTGCGTGTCTGTGGTGTGCTGCTGTCCTTTCTGTCTCGCTGTGTTGTGTGCTCTCGTCCTCAGTTTGTAATGTTGCAAGGGGTTGTGGTCTGTGAAGGGGCTGGTTTTGTACTTACCTATGTGGGTGTGTCATGGTGGTCTGTTGTTTTCAGGTGTGTTGTGGCTGGTGTTCTGGGATTTGTAGTTGATTTGTTTGTCCGGGGGGTGTTTCTGGGATGTGTACTGTGTTTGGGTATTTGTGCGTGGGTTGCTGTGTGGACTTGTTGGCCATGTTGTGTGTGTTTGTTTTTGTCCGCGGATGATTTCTGTGCAGGGCCGTGGCCGCCAGAGCTTCCGCCGTGTACATTTTTGTCACTGTTGTTTACGCTGGCGGGCGGTGTTTTTGTGTATTTTCCGCGCTCATGTCTGTGCGATCCTAATTTCACGGCCGGTATCTCGGTCGTCAGGGCGGGCGGTTTTGGGTTGTCGTGCGTCTTTCCGTCCGTGGAGGGCGGATGGACTTAGACTCGGACATGGGCGGGCGCTATTTTTTGTTTATTTTCCGCCGCCGGCGGTTTTCGGCTCGCGGCATCATGATTGCTCGGTCGGTATTCAGACGGTGTAGGCGGGCGGATTTTTACCGCTATGGTAGATGGAGGATTTTTTACCGGCCGCCATCGTAATGACCCCCATAGTTAGAATTATTAAAAAATGTTAAAAATTATAAATAATAAATGTAATATAAAATACAATTAAACATACATATATAAAAATAATTATATATATATATTTACTTCATAATTTTGATAAATAATTATTTTATTAAATTATAAAATGTTAGAAACATAATAAAAATTATAAATACATATATATATACACATACACCTGTAAAATAAATATAAAAATAAAATTTATATATATAATAAATAAAAATATTAAAATAATTATTTAATTTTAAAGCAACATTTTACACTACATTAACTAAAACAGTAGGGAAAATGTTGGATAGCGTAGAGGATAAAATTACTATTCCCACTCCAGGGAATGCAAAAGTAGGGAAAGTGTTGGATAGCGGATGGGATAAAAGTACTATTCCCACTCCAGCGAGTGCAACAGTAGGGAAAGTGTTGGATAGCGGAGTGGAATAATTTACTATTCCCACTCCAGGTAGTGCAACAGTAGGGAAAGTGTTGGATAGCGGAGGGGAATAATTTACTATTCCCACTCCAGCAAGTGCAACAGTAGGAAAAGTGTTGGATAGCGTAGGGGAAAAATTTACTATTCCCACTCCAAAGAGTGCAACAGTAGGGAAAGTGTTGGATAGCGGAGGGGAATAATTTACTATTCCCACTCCAACAAGTGCAACAGTAGGGAAAGTGTTGGATAGCGGAGGGGAATAATTTACTATTCCCACTCCAGCAAGTGCAACAGTAGGGAAAGTGTTGGATAGCGGAGGGGAATAATTTACTATTCCCACTCCATGGAGTGCAACAGTAGGAAAAGTGTTGGATAGCGTAGGAGATAAAATTACTGTTCACACTCCAAGTGCAACAGTAGAGAAAGTGTTGGATAGTGGAGGGGATAAAATTACTATTCCCACTCCAGCAAGTGCAACTATACAAAAATGTTGGATAGCGGAGGGGAATAATTTACTATTCCCACTCCAGCAAGTGCAACAGTGGGATAGTGTTGGATACCGGAGGGGATAAAATTACTATTCCCACTCCAGGGAGTGCAAGAGTAGGGAAAGTGTTGTATAGCGGAGGGGATAAAATTACTATTCCCACTCCAGGGAGTGCAACAGTAGGGAAAGTGTTGAAAAGCGGAGAAGAATAATTTACTATTCCCACTCCAGCAAGTGCAAAAGTAGTGAAAGTGTTGGATAGCGGAGGGTATTAATTTACTATTACCACTCCAGCAAGTGCAACAGTAGGGAAAGTGTTGGATAGCAGAGGGGAATAATTTACTATTCCCACTCCACGGAGTGCCACAGTAGGAAAAGTGTTGGATAGCGTAGGAGATAAAATTACTGTTCCCACTCCAACAAGTGCAACAGTAGAGAAAGTGTTGGATAGCAGAGGGGAAAAAATTACTATTCCCACTCCAGCAAGTGCAACTATACAAAAATGTTGGATAGCGGAGGGGAATAAGTTACTATTCCCACTCCAGCAAGTGCAACAGTAGGGATAGTGTTGGATAGCGGAGGGGATAAAATTACTATTCTCACTCCAGGGAGTGCAACAGTAGGGAAAGTGTTGGATAGCGTAGGGGATAAAATTACTATTCCCACTCCAACGAGTGCAACAGTAGGGAAAGTGTTGGATAGCGGAGGGGATAAAATTACTATTCCCACTCCAACAATTGCAACAGTAGGGAAAGTGTTGGATAGAGGAATGGAATAATCTACTATTCCCACTCCAGCAAAATAATAAAAATTAATTAACAAATACTTAATTGATAAAAAATAATTTACGTCCCACCAAATCCCCCTATAAATGACACCACCAATATTGTAAAACATGACACAATTAACATAATTGCTTAACAATTAATTAATGTACTAATAACAATGAACAATCAAATTAAAAACAATCAGTAATAAATTAATTCACACTATTAAGACTATAAAATAGCAATAACTAAATATTATATAAAAAATATATTAAATTGTAATTACTTCCCACATTACTCCCCTATAAATCCACAACCCACTCCTAAAAAAATAACACAATTTACATATTTACCAATTATTATTAATAATTAATAACCAATTAATAATACATTATTTAATACAATTAACAATATAAAATATTAAATACACAAACATTAATTAATAAAAATGATTAATTAATTATTTATAATTAAATTACTTACCACCCTACTCCCTAATAAACCCACAACCCGCTCCTAAAAAATAAGACAATTAACATATTTACCAATTAATAATTAATATCCATTTAATAACTAAGGGGCCCATTAGGATGTCGGGCGGAAGCACTACCGCCGTGCTGGCGGATGCAAAAACCACCAGTTACCGCCTGCACGCAGCAGTCCACACGCCCGCCCGATTACGATGCGAAAAGTCAGCCAAACACCGCCGGCAAGCCAGCGACACCGTCCGCCATCAAAGTGCGCCCGTACACGTAGCGGCGCAGCACAATTGACACACACCGTCCGACGAAACACGTACCGCCCGGCGTACAAATTACGATGCCGCACACAAACTGAACCCACGGCTAAGAGACACCGTACGTCAAACCGAAGCGGTAACACGAACGCCGAGCACGGACACCGAAGAAGCGGCACCCCGAGCATGAATCCAGCACTGCAGGCCCTCCCTATGCTCTATCTGATGCACCACCAAGGACGCAACGTACCGCGAAGACGCAGGTAGGCACACATACAACAAGTGCACGCAAACAGCGCACACAGTGCAAGGGCGGAAAAGCGGACAACCCCACCCCCGCGTGTACACGACACATCTACCATAGCATCCACATATGACACACAGGCCAAATTGTAACATCTCGTAACACATGTGTACACACCACCTGGGACTAGGAACCAACCACCCCGTCACGGCCCCAAAGCGGCGATGACGCTGCCACACATGCGCACAACGCAGAGGCCAACCGCAGCGCCA
The DNA here is from genome assembly GCA_963921515.1 of Calotriton arnoldi. NCBI lineage: Eukaryota > Metazoa > Chordata > Amphibia > Caudata > Salamandridae > Calotriton > Calotriton arnoldi. Next base: position 165,357 of record CAWUFW010019919.1, read on the forward strand.
TGCATGCGTCGCACACAGACACAGGGACACAACCAAGCAGCACACACACCAGCCCCACCCCGAATGCACATGACACGTGACAGGCCTGCCACAGACATGTCCCCAACGCCCAATTCACGGACAACACCCAACGTCACACAACCGACGCACACATGTCAGTGAAGTCACGCAACAGCAGGACACACCCCAGTGCAACAAACATGGCGAAGCACACAGCGGCGGCAACACCAACTAGGAGAAGCAGGGCTCCTTCGGGAAGAGGAACGCCAGTACCACACTGAAACACCCATACCACCCTGCACATATGAACAAGACATACAAAACGGAACACCAAAGAGCCCGGGGACCGACAACAGGTGGCCCAAGAATAACACTCACACACAAGGCCCAACGCAGAGCGGAAAGGCAGCCTGCCGCCCACACAAGGGAGAGCAGACAGCACTGAATGACCTTCCATTCCAACTCCGAAACCACAGCCCTACGAAAGAAGCCGGTGAATACAGCCATTGTCCAATAAAAGACCAACACAGGCATGCAGAGGAGACCGACCACAGGGCAGATAGCGCATATCACAGAAGAACACAACGGACGGGAAAGAATAAAGAAAACACTCCCCCATGTCGGCCCCATGCAAGTTAATTGGAAGGAGTCACACATCACTGACCTTGAACTGTCTGAGAAGCATGTGGGATGAGGGCCCGTGTCCTCCGCACAAGCCAACAGAACACAAGTCCTGTCTCCCTACGACTACACAGAGCTCACAGCAACCTCGGAGCGTGCACATTGCAGACTGCACACACAGCCGGAGCACGCCACCACAACGCACCGCTGCAAAATGGCAACCGCAACACACCTACCCAACTACGCCGGACAGGTCAAGCTGTACAAAACCAACCTGATACATATATTGGGATGCGAACTCCTGTCCCTGCTGAACGTAAGTTACCGACTGACTTACCGCATCACATTGTTCAGCTGCGTCATACCCGTCTTCTACTGTCGGAGGTGTCCCTACCAGCATCCCGTGGAGATGTGTCTCTCCAACCCGGCATGTCTAAAGGCGGACCTGCTAGCACTACTCCTCCCTCTGGACGCACACGACAGGGCCTGCTCTGCCTATGGGGGCATGGCGTATGTGGCCAACATCGCACCCGCACTGAAATGGGACCACTGTGCCTCCACACGACGGATCATCGAGCACAGCTACATCGAATGTCACCCAGCATGCTCCATCATGGTCCTCCAAGGGACAACTTACGAACAACACCTTGACAGCCACCATCCGCTACATTGGCTGGCAAACATAAACACCACCAATGACATGGAAGCCCTGCTGGACGGCATCGCATACCTGACAACCTGTAAATTCGTCGGACCCCAACGCAGGTTCCCCGATTGACCTATGATGTCCAACCCCGCACCCATGCTTAGCTTCCGCACGGACTGGCCAGTCACCACCACAACAGCCATACCAAACGACCAGCAACAATTACCACACCATCAACGACATCGCCATGACAGCGGATATGACCGGGACATGCACACTGTTCCCCATCACATCCAGGAACACCGCATGCATCGTGGGAGGCAGTGGCATGGGGTCTGTGTATCGCACCCACATGGACGGAACTGCATGAACAACCAGGACACGACATGGATCCAGCGCCCATGGACACACACACCGCTCAGTGGACATGAATAGGTCGCCTGGAGTCTGTGGGTGCTGCACCCCTCCCACCCCCGCCCCGGGAATCCCATACCAGGACCTTTGCACGGACGACAAGTGCAAACAACAACAACACGACCCCAGTGACTGTGACATGTCCAGTAACCACCACATTGCAACAACAAGTGGCACGCCGCTGCATGCACGCAAGCACATGCCCTGATGTCATCTCACATGCACGCGTGCATGAGGAACAACCGCAGCAAACCTGTCACATGGAACTGAGATGGACTGTGCCCATGATGCCAAGCGGTCTGGTAGGCTACTTGTATACCGTCTGTGTCAAAGTCCGCAGCTCCGCAGCTATACGTAAATGTACATTAGCACAGCCTTGGCCAAGCAGATGTAACTCTGAAGCCCACATCCCACATGCAACAGCCAATCACATGTAACCCCACACCCTATCCCATTTGTAATCATGCTCAGTATATCCTCAACATGTATTCCGCTGCCAGTAGTGTCCACTATACTGCATCACAGAGGACAGAAGACTCAATATAATGTTTGAAACCAAAACTGTCTCCGCTGACTCATTTCACAAGTACGAATGAGAGAGGATGAGAGTATGTGAAGTACACGGCAGTCGTGACATGACCATGTAGTCCACTGGTATTGGATGTCAACGCAAATGAGTAGCACAACTGTGGAAGACACACATGTGTCGTGTGAAGTCGTATGGACGCAGTGCTCAGGTGGGTGGGTGCGACGGGTAGATGCGCACATGCCAAGTTGGAGCACGCCGTGTTGGGAGGGGTCATGAACAGTACACCACCGCTTCCCTGGGCATTGTGAGAGGACACCTGTCGGGGGGAAGTGAACACGTGTGTGCACAGCAGCCGGGCACACGAACAATGCGGAACCAGGCGCACACGTCAGCCCACCCTCCGTGGACTAGCTGGATCCTGTTGTGCGCCCGCCATGCCCCTTGACAAGGCACACACAGCCCCAGTCGACCAGGTGTAACCCCAACATAGTCAATCCGCACAGGCGATACAGGGCACGGGATGGCAGTGGAGCATGGTGTGTGAGAGGTCTCCTCGCGCTCCTCCTGGTCATATCACGCAGGCAATAGAACCTCAACGTGTAGCATGGCACAAGTCAAATGGAAGTGTGAGGGGACGCACCTCAGCACGAGCAGCACTGACGTCACGGGAGGTGGCTCGCACCATCCCATCCATTGCCCATTATACCAACCACGCCACATGCCATTGCGACTAAGTGCAAGCGCGTGCGCCACCACCCTCGAGCCCTCCCCAGAGAGGCCAAAGAGTGAATGTGTGGGCCATCAGTCACAGACGGACGCGGCCTGGCCGCAAGGGCAGCCACAGCCACTGGGTGTCGCAGGTGGCGGATCCGGAAGGCGAAGACTGTGATGCATAGTCCATGCAGGCCGGGTCTCCATTTGGGGCACCACGCAGGTGGACGGCGTCCCGCCACACATCATACCCTGAGACAGCCCACTCGTGCAACTGGACCCACACATACACTCCTTGCCCTCTCTGGTGCGAGCTTGGGGCTGCCTGTGCAAGCGCTAGCCTCGCAGGTGCACATGCATATTGGGGAGCGAGGGGAGGACATGAGGGCTGGGGCGAAGATGACTGTATCACTGTCAGTGAGTACAAGGGATGACCCAGATGTGGAAAGGAAGAGACGTGTCCCGTGTGTACTGCAACTAGTCGCCAATCCAACTACCCCCCATGTCCGGAATGTAAGCCCGCACCTAGGCCCGCCCATCCGCCACATCGAATATACCACCAGCACAACAACCTTCCCATTCGAAACACTGACTGGGGGTGGCGACCAGTGAACAAACATGTGTAGCCTACCCACGCGTACATGTGGGCCCTCCATGATCCATGTCACCTGCGGCAAAGTCATGACATGCGCAATGAGGGAAGTGA